>JAODAL010008507.1:0-27500 GCA_025379985.1 Phyllomedusa bahiana
TGTTTTGGAAAGGGGTCAGGAAAAAGAGAGAGGGAATTTTTAGTGGGGGGGTTTAGGTAAGGGGAAAGGAGATTTAGGGGGGGGGGGGCCCAGTTTTTTGGGGAAAAGGGGGGGGAGGGAGGGCTTTTAGTTTTGGGGGCCCGGAAGGGGGGGGCCCCTTTTTTTTGGGACAGGGGGGGGCCGGGGGGCCCTTTTTTTGGGGCAGGGGGCCCGAAAAAGGGGCCGGGAGAGAGGGGGCCCCCCTTTTGGGGGGGAGGGGGCCTGAGTTTTTGGAAACAGGGAGAAAGGGGGGGGGCCCTTTTTTTTGGGAGACATGGGGGCCCGGGGTCAAGGGCAGGAGGGAGGGGGCCATTTTTTGGGGGGGAGGGAAAAGGGGGCCCATTTAGGGAAGGGGGGGGAAAAGGGGGGGGCCCCTTTTTGGGGGACAGGGAGGGGGGGCCCCTTTTTTGGGGACAAAAAGGGGGAAGGGGGCCCCTTGTTGGGGGGGAAAGGGGGGGGCCCCCAGGGAAAAGGAAGGGGGGGGGGGGCCCCCTTTTTTTTGGGGGGAAAGGGGGGGGCCAGGGGGGGGGAGGGGGGGCCCTTTTGGGGGACAGAGGGAGGGCCCCCCCGGGAGGGACCCGGGGGCCCCTTTTTTGGGGGGGGGGGGCAGGGGAGGGTTTTGGGGGAAAAAGGGGGGGGGGGGGGCCCGTTTTTTTTTGGGGGGGCCGGGGGGGGGGGGAAGGGGGGGGGGGGAAAAAGGGAGGAAAGGGGGGGGCCCCTTTTTTTGGGGAAAAAAAGGGGGGGGTAGGGTTGGGGGACAGGGAAAAGAGGTTTTGGGCCCTTTTTTTGGGGAAAAAGGGGGGGGGGTGGGTTTCTTACCGCCCTGCTTGGGGTCCCCCCCTTTTTTTCCTTTTTCCTTCCCCTCCAGCTGCTTTGGCTCCGACCCCAAAAAGTCACACTGTTTTTATTTTAGCAAAGGGGGGGGGCCACCCCAGCCAAAACCAGTGAAAATTCAGGGGGGAGCTTTTTTCTAAAGGAAACCCCTTTCCCCTGATCCCTGGCCTTTTTCCTTTTACCACCCCCCTGGTTTTAGGGGGGAGAGGCTCCGACAAGCCCCGGGGGCCGGGGGGAATTGGGGTGGGCCCGGGAGGAAGATTTACTGCCACGGGGGGCAGGAAACCGAACCCATCCGGGGTAGCAGAAAACCCGGGCCCCCCCAACAAAAACCCGGGGCCCCGGGGAAAAGATGCTACGTGTGCCCACTCCCGTTTTTTAACCCCCCCTGATCCCCGGCATCCCTCAGCAGTCCCCCTGAACCCAATTGGGGAAAAACAGAGCTGAACAAATTTACCTTTTTTTAAAAAAACCCCTCACCTCCGGGAAAGAACCCGTGCAAAAAACCCCCCAAAACTTAAAAACCCCATACATGGGGGCCAAAAATTTCCGGACGGGAAAGTTTTTTTAAATAAAAAAAAAAATTTCCCACAAAACCAAGAAACCCAAAAAATAAAATTACTACTTTAAAAGGGTTTTTCCCCGGGGGAAAATCCCCGAACCCCCTTTTTTTTTTTTGCCGGGGCCCCCCCAAAGACCGCAATGTTTTTTAAAAAGATTTTGTTTTTTCATACGTTGGGGGCCCCAAAAAGGTGGGGCCAATTTCCAAAAAAGGAAAAGCCATCATTTAAGGCCTAAAAAAGAAAAACAAAATTCATTAGACAGCAGAAACTTTAGGAGAGGCTACATGAACATTTGGTACATTGTGTATAAAAAAAAGGAAAGTGCTGGTGAGGTCAGCAAAACAGTATGGAAACATAGATGACAACTAAAGTGGATGACTGCAAGATCAGAAGGAAGGTGTCCTTCACCCCTTCATGTAAGGGCATAATAATGTCAACATAGATGGACAGAAAACCAAAAAAAAAGTACAGGCGGGGTTTATCTGGAGGACATAGGCATATGACCATTTATTAGGGGTAGTGCCAATTTAGAAATTATAGGGCGAGTACTTTAAAACCTTAGCTGTATTTAAAGAGTGCAGTCCTTGTACCACAGGTTTTGGAAACCCGGGCCACATGTATGAAAAGTCTATCCCAAAATTCACTTTGTTCCCCCTAGCAACCCAACGAGCGGCCCCTTTTCATCTTTTCCCCAGCACTAATGAAATAAAGGGGGACTCTGATTGGTTTTTTTATGGGCAAAAAAAATTAATTTTTAGACAAGACTTTTTTTATACATGTGGGGCCCCAGGAGTTGAGTTGTTCTGTCATGGGTTCTGGGATAACGATCTCCTAGTGCAATTAAGGTGGCATCTTCACTCTTGAAGCTCCACTGCAAGCTGAGCATTTACAAGGTAGACAGAGATTTTCGAGGCCATGTATCATTTGTCTATAACATGCCTATCTATATATCTATTTTGCATAATCTTCTATGTTTTGCATTGGTAAAGATGGCATTAAATAGGGGGAATTTTTGAGAGTTTCTTTTTTTCTATCTTTTTGGGTGAAAAAATTTTATATTCCTAAAATCCCATTTTAATATGGACATTCTGTTAGGCTCACAGTAGGATCACATTTTAAGGGAAAATTTTTAAAACAATTGTTTAAAAAGTAATTTATTTTTTAAAGATAAAAATTTTTTCTTTTACAACAGATAGCCCCCCTTTTAAACCTCTTCTATGCTTTCTAAAAGGCCATTTTAGAGCATTCTCTGATGTAATTACTCCCATGTGACTACACATACCACTATCAATCAACCAAATAGCTAAAAGTAGCACTAGATGTTCTCTACTAAACATCTCCATTACTGGAAAAGGAACACAATACAAGTATTACGTATTGCATCTGCTTCAGGGAAAAATTTGATTGGAAAAATTTAAATTTCACACCCAAAACCTTTGCTATTCTACAAGGCAATCACGGGTTGCAGTATAAAGTAAATGAACTCTTTGGGATTATCTGGTTTTCTGCATTGGATACTAATAAACAATTTAAAATAATTGTTTTTTAAAGGTGGAGAAAAAAGAAAATTTGAACCCCCTGTTTTAAATTTTGTTTTTCCCAAAAACTTTTTGGGCAAAAGGGTATTTTAAATTAAGAAGATGAGCTTAGAAATGTGGCTTTCACAGATGCTTTGCCTATTAAATACAAGCACACAAATCCTGGTTAATGTCATATTTGATCTTCTCAAGAGCTTTGTACCATGCTTTAAAGAGAACCTTTAGGGGTATAAATTTTACCCAACTGAAAGCAGGGGTAGGAGAAGAAGCTGAGTCGGGGATTTTAGGTTTTTAAATGATTTGATTCTGAATGTCTTGAGTAAAAAAGCAAAGTAAATCTTATAAGTGAAATAAAAGTATTTTTGAGTCTGTTGACATGCAGTGATTGACAACTTGCTCTGTACAGACATTAATATAGGGAAGACTGTCAATTACTGTATGTGGGCGTGGTCAGCAGGACTGTCAATTACTGTATGTGGGCGGGGCCAGAAGGACTTCCACTGTTTATACATGCCCATATTTCTGTTTTCACTCAAAACCCTTTCCCAAAATCAATAAACCTATATACCCCCAAAACAAGCTTCTCCCCTCTAAAACATTTTGCTCCAATCGGGGTTCATTTTACGAAAAAAATTTCATATACCACAGAAGACTTGTTATAGCAAAATATGAAGTAATAAATTGCCACAAATTTTTTACTTGCACCCCTTCCCCCTATGAAAATCACTCTGGGAGCAAAAAAAGGCAATTTTCTGAAAAAGGGAAAAGATTCAAGGAACACAAAAGTTTGTAAAACAAAAAAACCTCTTTCAGTTTTGCTTTTTAATATTACAAGAGGCGTTCATTAAAGATTTCCCCTACCCACTTCCTGGGACGGACAATGAAACTTGGCACAGTTATTATTCCTTCTCTAGATATGTCCACCTGGGGACACACACAACTTAAAACTCTTAACCCAACTGTAAACCCCTCGTTTGAAAAGTCGACGGGTTGCCCAAGACCACTTTGTATTTCGAAATCAGAGTCTCACACGGGAAAAGCTTGCCCTTAAAAAATAACTTAAAATTTTTGGAAAAAGTGGAAGTTTTGATGTGCAAGGGGCGGGTGCATAAGGAGGGTCGGGAGAATTTCAAAGTCACAGGGGCCGCTTTCCCTTTGGGGGAAAATGTGAGTTTTGAACTGTGCAGTGCTGCAGAAGGCAGACACCCTTTGGGGAGCAAGCCAGCTCTTGGTTTTGAGGCCCCTGCAAATTTTCCCCCGCAGAGGGGCCCCAGTTTAACATGGTACCTTTTTTCTAGGAAATCCATCAATACTACTTCGTGCTGGTTCCAAAATACTGGAGCGTGACCTTGCCTGCTGAGGGTTGGGCACGTGATTTCTTTGGAGACGGTGAGTCATGATGCTTCCATTGCATCGACTGGACTTTAGTCTCAGGATCATAGTGATGAACCCAGTTTTCGTCCTGTGTGATCAGTCTGTTGAAAATGTCCTCCTGGTTTCCCTGGCACATCGTCAATAAAGCCTGAGAGCATTTGACTTGTTCCTGCTTCCGGAAAGGTGTGAGCAGCAGGGGAACCCAGCGAGCAGATACCTCATGCGTGTGAAGATGGTCTTGGATGATTTTTTCCACGGACTCCACACTAATCTTGACATTTTGGGCTAGGTGGTGAATGGTTAGGTAGGGGGCGATTTTCCAAAATGGCAACCTCCACTTGGTGGGTGGTGTGTTCATCAATAGCAGAGTGGGGTCGCCCTGGAATTGGAGCTGTTTGCACCGAAGTCCGACCACATTTGAATTGACGATGCCAGTTCTTGACTAGATCATATGATGGGGAATCATCAACATAAACCTCTTTCATCTCATCGAACTTCTCCTTTGGTGTGTGGCCTTTAAAGTAAAGGAACTTGATGACTGCTCTGTATTCTATTGGGAACATTATCAAACCTCACACCACTTCAGCACTGTTAAAATCAAGACCGTTATCAGTTCTGAGTTGCAAATTGGCGCATAACCTATAGAGACTTATATCATCACATATGTGCAGTTTCAGTGTCCTGTGATAAATAGAAGTGGGTCAGGGGAAATCTTTAATGTACGCCCCTCGTAAATAAGTACTTCTCCAGGAGGTGAAAAGGTGTCTTTCTAGTTCCACATATCTGAGGTAGCTTTCCTGTAAGTAAAGGAAAAAACACTAAAGAACCATAAAATTAGACTAGGCAGTTAAGCCAAGCCAGAATCTCTATACAAAGAAAAAGTCACTCATCTTCAGACAACTGTGGTTCTTGTCCCTTGTCAATATAGAGAATGGTTCTGGCTGGCAGGGTGAGAGGCCCTTGGCATAGCTCTAGCAGGAACATTTTTCTCCTTGTGTAGAGCACTAAATTGATGTAGGGAATCTTACAAGCTATAGGAAAAAGGGTATATAAATAAGCTGTTCTCCAAAAGGAGGAACGCTGTCTCTCTAGTGCCACCTATTTGAAACAGCTTTCTTGTGAGTCAAACATTGAAACATAAGTTTAGAATGACACTGAACATTGTTCATGGAAGGGCCCAATAAAGAAATTACTGTTGCCTCCTCCCTCCCCCCCAAAAAAAGAAGATTTTCCTATTAGAATTAACTGTTGTGTTCTTGGAGTGATCTTAACAGGATACCTACTCCTATGGACAGCAGCAACAGACCTGGATTTTCTCCATCTGTTGACAGTTTGTCTAACCATTCATTGATGTACATCATATTTTATTGGTAATCCATGCACGAATCCAAGTAATTCAAAGGCACTTAGGCCTCAAAAACAACAAGTTGGTGTTTACAGCAGCCAAGTGTTACCACAACAGTGCTGGTTTTCCAGCACTTAGGGCGACATGTATGAATCTCGCCACGTCGGAGTGCATGTTTTCGCCAGTTTTCCGGCGAAATTTGCGCCTCCTGTATGTCGGTGCCGAGGTGCGCTCATACATGCGGTGTAAAGTCCGCCGCGCCTCGCCCGTGAGTGACGCACTGTGCGAGACTTAGGCACAGTGTGGGACTGCGCCTAAGATTTGCCGCCCGACGTAGTGCGCTCATACATGGCGTGTAAAGTCCGCCGCGCCTCGCCAGTGTGTGAGGCGCAGTGCGGGACTTAGGCGCAGTGCGGGACTGTGCCTAATATTCGCCGTCCAAGGAGGTGCGCTCATACATGCAGGGAAAAGTTCCCCGTGCCTCGCCAGTGTGTGGGGCACAGTGCGGGACTTAGGCGCAGTGCGGGACTGCGCCTAACATGTATTCCGATTCGAGACAGACTGGAAAAGAGCGAGAAATCATTACACCCATACTATTGATCATTAGCTAACGAAAATAAAGAAATAAAAATCAATTTATTGAATAGATTATTTTTTTTTCGTTAACCCCAGATTATTTTTCATTTTATATAGAGATCGGTACAACTTTGTGAGTCTTATCATTTTATTTCGGGCACGTACAGTTTTATTACAGATTGCATTAGAAAACCCATAAGAGCGTTGTTCGCTCTCCCATTGGTCCAAATAACCGCGCCTCTTGTAACTTAGCCAATCACAAACAGAGCTCGCTCTGCATTTCTTTGCCCCATAGAACTCTATGAAAAGGTAGCTCAGCCGCTGATTGGCTAAGCAGGACGAGCCCCTCTTCCAGGCAACCAATCACAGTACTAGAATATTTCCCATAGACAGTATTAACTTTTAGGGCACCCTTCTATCACGCCCTTCTTTCTCCATTCAAAATAGAAGCACTACATATGATTGGTGGATTCATATCTGCCGCCTGGGCTCAACCAATCAGCTCTTTTCTGGCTTTTTTTTACTGTATTTTGAACTGTCCCGCCTTTTCATTTGATTGGTCAATACTTCTCCATAGCTTATCATGGTTCACTGTCGATCCTATTCTGTTTGTTGGGTTTCTTACGACAACTTAGTAGAGCTTAAAGAATTTGAATTACTGTATTTCAAGGGAATTCTCTATATCCCAATTCCTGATGTAGCGCCGGTCTCGGCGAGAAACGCGTTCTTAGGGATTTTATTTATGTATGTTTATAGAAGGTTTCAGCTCTTTTTCAGATAATATTTTACACCTAATAAAAATTAATTTTTAAATCATACTCCATGCCGCACGGCGCTTAGAGCCGAGATTTCATTGCCCCGATCTGGCCATAGACTACAATGGGAGAAAGTAGCTCGCGCTCTGATTGGCCGAGATAGCCAAGCCTCCGCTAGCTCAACCAATCAGCTCTTTTCTTCATTTTTACTGTATTTTGAACTGTCCCGCCTTTGAATTTGATTGGTCAATACTTCTCCATAGGTTTTAATGGGTCACTGTCCCTCCTATTCTGATTGGCTGGTTTCTGCTGACCAATGAGAAGCGCTTACAGAATTTGAATTACTGTATTTCCCGGCAATTTCCAATAT
This sequence comes from Phyllomedusa bahiana, assembly GCA_025379985.1. Taxonomy (NCBI): domain Eukaryota; kingdom Metazoa; phylum Chordata; class Amphibia; order Anura; family Hylidae; genus Phyllomedusa; species Phyllomedusa bahiana. The sequence goes on from JAODAL010008507.1 coordinate 7,395, forward strand.
CCTAATTCCTGATGTTGCGCCGGTCTAGATTTTTGGAAAGTGATTTATTTATTTATTTATTTATTTATTTATTTTTAAGGTTTGAGCTCTTTTTCTGATAATATTTTACACCTAATAAAGGCGATTTTTTTGGAATCATACTCCATGCCGCACGGCGCTGAGAGCCGAGATTTCTTTTGCGATCTTCTATATGTTTCCTCTCATGTTACGTTCTCGCTTCACTTCGCCTCCGCCGGATCATTTAGACCAGAATCAACCAGGTCTGCCTGTCGGAGCTGGTGAGCGCTGCAATGCGCCTCACTTTGCCGATCCGCGATCATGCATGCCTCGAAGTTTTCGAACGCGCCGAGTCCCGCCCCGGAACGCCCACACCGCTCCCACACTGCGCCCATTGCCCGCCCCTTCATGTTAGGCACATCTGAAGGTGGCGAAGGCTGCGCCCAACATCGCATCCCTGAGCCCGACATGGGATTCGGGCCGGTGAGACGCAGGATACGCCAGAAAACAGGCGAAAAGTCCGTTCATACATGTCGCCCTTAGTTTTTTCATATATATTTAATCCCTTAAGGACCCGGCATTTTTTGTTGTTGACACGTTCGTTTTTCCCTCCTCGCCTTCCCAGAGCCATAACTTTTTTAATTTTTCACCTACATAGACATATGAGGGCTTTTATTTTTGTGGGACAAGATTACTTTCTATTGGTGTTATTCACTGTACTATAGAATATACTGGGAAACCGCAAAACAATTCCAAGTTGGACAAATTGTGAAAAAAAACATTTTCGCCATGTTCCGGATGTTTTGCTTTTATGACGTTCAATCTTTGGCAAATATAATGTATTCTACAGGTTGATACGCATCTGGCAATACCAAACATGTAGGGTTTCCTTTATGTTTTGGTACCGTAAAAAAATTCCAAACATTTTCTATTTTTGAAATTTGCGCTGCGGCACCATTTTGTGCGACCAATAATTTTTTTGTACTAACACCTACGGACGTCAGTGAGGGTGAATTTGTTGCGGGCTAAAGTGTACTATTATCGCTAGCAGTTTGGAATGCATGTGACTTTTTTGATCACTTTTATTCCATCTTTTGAGTGACGTAAAATGACCAAAAAACGCAATTTTGGCATTTGGAATTTTTTTTATTCTACGGTGTTCAGCATACGGGATAAATGATGTTATATTTTTATAGATCTGACTTTTTCGGACGCGGCGATACCAGATATGTGTAAATTTTTTATTATTTTAATGATTTTATTTGTAAAATGGGAAAGGGGGGTGATTTGAACTTTTAAATACTTTTTTTTTGTACTTTAAAACTTTATTTATTTTTTCACTGCAACATTGAGTCTCCCTAGGGTGCTTGACCACTAGGGGGCGTGATTGTTAATACAGCCTAATGCATTGCATAGGCAATGCATTAGGGTGTACAAAGATGGAGGTTTCCCCACTTCCTGTCTACGGCTGGAAGTGGGGCAAACCGGGACATGGCAGTGACGGGAGCATTCTCAGGGCTCCCCACTGCCGTGTCCGGTCGTCGGATCGCTGCAGCTATGCTGCGGCAGTGCCGATGACCCTGACGATCTTTGCGCGGCAAAGATCGCCGTTCATTCAGACGCCGCGGCCATCTTTGCCGCGGTGTCTGATGGGTTAAACAGCGCCAGCAGGCAACGCCACCCACCGGCGCTGTTACTGCCAGGTGTTAGCGGCGATCAGCCGCTAACACCCGGCGTCTGTGTGGAGGGGTCGCCGAGCGTTCCCCCGGCAAAGCTCCTTAGCGGCCCTGGGACGTACTCATACGTCCAGGGTCGTTAAGGGGTTAAAAAGTCGTTCCGGTATCCTACAATTCTCCTTTGTCTATCAGGACATGGTTAAAAATAGAAGATAAGACTCATACTTACCTCCCGGATGCTCCAGTTCACTCCCGACTGTTCATCCTGGCTGTAGCAATGAACAGTCTTCATTCATGTTACAGCTGCAGCCAATCACAGGCCACAGAGGTCACATGCAAGTGATGTTGTGGCCTGTGATTGGTTGCTCCTGTCACTTGAATGATGAACATTCACCGCCTACATCTGGATGAACGTCCGGCAGCCGGGAGTGAACGGGAGCATCCAGGAGGTAAGTATGAGTCCCAATAGACAAATGAGCTTTCTTAAGTCCCGGAACACCCCTTTAAGCTTTTCTATATACCTGCTTTCTGTTTGGACTCACTTTTGTGTTTGGTTTAAAAAACTGCATCAACAACTGCATGTGTGATTTCAGTCTAAAAAAAGCTCAATCATAGCTAAATTGCTATTGTTGTAACTGTATGGCCTTTGTGGTCTGAAAGCATGCAAGGGTAGTATTTCAGGCTAGCCAATAAAGGTATTGCTTTAAATTCTACTTTTGTGTTTTTGAGACAAAAGTATTCAATATGCCCCAGTTTTAAGTGTGACCACAGCACTGTGTGCTACCTTGCAATGTGATCACGGGGGGAGGTGAGGGCGCAGTTTGGTTGTTATGGCAGTTGGTGGCCTAAGAAAGGCCCCTGCCTATTCACTCCTCTACGGGGACTAATATTTATTGTAAATTTTAAATAAATACATAAAAAAATTTCAAAAGTTCAAAACACTCCTACTTTTCCTATTTATGATAAAAAAGCATTTTACATAACAAATATCGCCACATATACAAAAGTCTGATATATTTAAATATAACCTTATTTATCCAAAAAATAAAGTTAGGCTGATGTTTTTTTGGTCACCTTGTCTTCCTAAGGCTATGTTTACACCTCAGACTTTTACTTTCTAAAAATATGATGAGTAATCCACGTCAGAAATCAGAGGCTATACCTTTTTTCACCTCTGCTTTGGATGTGGGTTTGCTCCATTCCAATGTGGCTAAAACATGTCACTCCTGCCACAGCAGAATCCAAGCAGCAACCGCTTCAGAGAATGGACATGTTCATTCTTTACAGTGTGAACTACAGTTCAAATAAATGGCAGTCGGATTACACAAGGATTTCAACACGGAATCTGACACAGAATCTGTGTCAAATTCTTGGTTGTAATTCATCTTTTGAACTTACCCTAAAGTTAAAGTGATCATAAAGTGCTATTTACCCAAAACAATATCAATAACATTACATCTTACCCTGCGAGAATCCATAGAAAAATAAGAAGAAAAAATTGGTGTAAGAATATTTCAGTGCAAAGAAATTTTTTTATAAAAAAAGTTTTGTTTTTCCGAGTAGTAAAACATAACCTGCAGGATAAAGTTTGCATGTCACCCAAAACAAAAACCATAAAACAATGGTCTAAGTGCAGTTATTCCTTTTTCACCCCACAAAACATAATTTGGGGATTCCAGGTACATTGTATAGTACATTAAATAGTATCATTAAAAAATACAAGACTTCAATAAAAAAACAAGCCCTCAAAGGAAAATAAATAATGTTACTTGAAAGGCGGTGATCACCGCCAAAAGCCTCTGCTTCGAGAACGAGTTGATGTTATGGCTAATCAGTGTTTATTGAGCACATATTAAATGAGTTCTCATATGTACCCAATTTATGAAGCCCTGCTGCAATAGCAACAAATCTAAGTATTTCAGTTCTGAAGAGAATTAGGAAACAACAGAAACCTTCGATTGCCAAGGGTTATGTGCAAGGCAAATAATTGTATTAAATAATCTTATTATTTGCTCATAACACCCAGAATTAGTGTGATGTTTTTTCTGAGCAGAGTGCTTGTAGGCACCTAGACTTTTTATGCATGTGCGTGTATAATCTACATAATCAGCACTTTGGGTGGTTATGCATACACATTAGGTTTTCTGAAAGCAAGGCAAGCTTTACACCCCTGTTTTGGAGAATGTAATTTACATCCTAGGTAGTAAGGGATGCAATTATATTTGCTCAGGAATATATTTGTGACCTAACAATAAAAAGATGGATAACAAGTTCTAATGAAACTCAAATTAAAGTCCTAATGTAATTCCAAGACTAACTAGCAAGATAACTACTGTTGTTTATATTTCCTTTATATTACGGAATGCTAATTTTATAGCCAGGGATGCAATTAGTTGATCAACTTTGTACAGGAACATTCAATGGATTGCTGGAGAATAGCTCAAAATAATTGCAGTTCAGGTTTTGTTTTGCATATATTGCAATTTGCTGTATTTGTGCTGGCATTCAATATCTGTTGTGTTTGATTAACAAAAGCTTTTTATGCTTAAATCGCAATTTGTAACTTTAATTGGGTAGTTCGAACTGAATTGCAAAGAACCTGTATGTTTGTGGTTAAGTGGTATGGCAAACCTTTATTTATTACAGTATATGTGTGAATACACCAAAGCAATAGACATGTAGAACATACTGAATAAACCTGTATACAGTATACTTACACTGTCTAAATATAGCCACAATCTTCTCAGTGGAAGGAGAAGAATGACATTTTTGTCTAAGAGGCGATAATATCCTCATTTAGAATCCCAGACAGCTGCTGTTTAATGTTCCAAGTACCAGGTAGGTGTCTCATAATGTATCTGGTTCATTTCATCACAAGTCTGATAAGTGGTTAGAATTTTTCAAGAACTTTACTAAGAAAAGTATAAGTAACATAATTCTGTTTTAAAACCAGTACATTTGTATGTAGTTGCCTTTAATAAACAAATGCATAATTCTTACATTGGATCTGTATAAAAACATATGATGCATGCGTTTGTGTGTAGGGGAAATTATTACCTAATGAACACCAGATGTATAAAATGCTAGTCTTAATGAATTTCCCCCCTGAAAGGGGAAGTTGCTTGCATAGCAGTTTGATGAAGAACAATGAATGCTTTGTATATTAAGCAGTCCCTCATAAATGCTCTTAGAACATGTTGAGGATATAGAGGACAACATTACAACCTCCTTTATATACCAGAGATGAGGGTAACTTGTGAGATTCTATTTTATTGTGCATTGTGGAATGATTTATTTTTCCTTCTGTGAAAGACTCAGGTAAGCTTAGCATTTAAATTGCAATTGCCAAGTAGTGGGAACCCCTATGATCTGCTTAAAGGAAGCCTGTCGGAACATTCATGCTGCTTGAACCATACAGAGAATGAAACACATGAAACAACATTTCAGAGAAAACATAGTTTAAAAATGAGAAGGAGCAGCAGGCGAAATACATTCCCTGATGGATTTTTCCTAACAAGGTAGATTTGATTGACTGGTCCAGCCCCATTTGAGCATATGGAGACACTTGTCAATCAAGAGTGACTATTCAGATGGCATTGTTGATGCAGCTTGTTCTCAAACTATATTTTCTCTGGAATGCTGTAGCTTTTCAGAGCAAAACATAGCTGTTTGCAATAAGTGAGCATATTAACTAACATGGTTGTAATAAGTGAGCCTATTTACTAACATAGTTGGTTGTAATAGGTGAGCCTATTTACTAACATAGTTGGTTGTAATAGGTGAGCCTATTTACTAACATAGTTGGTTGTAATAGGTGAGCCTATTTACTAACATAGTTGGTTGTAATAGGTGAGCCTATTTACTAACATAGTTGGTTGTAATAGGTGAGCCTATTTACTAACATAGTTGGTTTTAATAGGTGAGCCTATTTACTAACATAGTTGGTTGTAATAAGTGAGCCTATTTATTAACATAGTTGGTTATAATAGGTGAGCCTATTTAATAACATATTTGGTTGTAATAGATGAGCCTATCTACTAACATAGTTGGTGTACTAAGTGAGCCTATTTACTAACATAGTTGGTTGTAATAGGTGAGCCTATTTACTAACATAGTTGGTTGTAATAGGTGAGCCTATTTGCTAACATAGTTGATTGTAATAGGTGAGCCTATTTACTAACATAGTTGATTGTAATAGGTGAGCCTATTTTCTAACAAAGTTGTATGTAATAGGTTATCCTATGTTCTAAAATAGTTGGTTGTAAAAGGAGTGCCTTTTTTCAAACAGAGTTGGGTGTAATGGGTGAGCCTGTTTACTAACATAGTTGGTTGTAATAGGTGAGCCTATTTACTAACATAGTTGGTTATAATAGGAGAGCCTATTTAATAACATAGTTGGTTGTAATAGATGAGCCTATTTATTAACATAGTTGGTTGTAATAGTGAGCCTATTTACTAACATAGTTGGTTATAATAGGAGAGCCTATTTAATAACATAGTTGGTTGTAATAGTGAGCCTATTTATTAACATAGTTGGTTGTAATAGGTGAGCCTATTTACTAACATAGTTGGTTGTAATAGGTGAGTCTATTTACTAACATAGTTGGTTGTAATAGATGAGCCTATTTATTAACATAGTTGGTTGTAATAAGTGAGCCTATTTACTAACATAGTTGGTTGTAATAGGTGAGTCTATTTACTAACATAGTTGGTTGTAATAGGTGAGCCTATTTAATAACCTAGTTGGTTGTAATAAGTGAGCCTATTTACTAACATAGTTGGTTGTAATAGGTGAGCCTATTTACTAACATAGTTGATTGTAATAGGTGAGCCTATTTACTAACATAGTTGATTGTAATAGGTGAGCCTATTTACTAACATAGTTGGTTGTAATAGGTGAGCCTATTTACTAACATAGTTGGTTGTAATAGGTGAGCCTATTTACTAACATAGTTGGTTGTAATAGGTGAGCCTATTTACTAACATAGTTGGTGTAATATGTTAGCCTATTTAATAACATAGTTGGTTATAATAGGAGAGCCTATTTAATAAAATAGTTGGTTGTAAAAAAGGAGCCTATTTAATAACATAGTTGGTTGTAATAGGTGAGCCTATTTACTAACATAGTTGGTTGTAATAGGTGAGTCTATTTACTAACATAGTTGGTTGTAATAGGTGAGCCTATTTATTAACATAGTTGGTTGTAATAAGTGAGCCTATTTACTAACATAGTTGGTTGTAATAGGTGAGTCTATTTACTAACATAGTTGGTTGTAATAGGTGAGCCTATTTAATAACCTAGTTGGTTGTAATAAGTGAGCCTATTTACTAACATATTTGGTTGTTATAGGTGAGTCTATTTACTAACATTTTTTGTTTTATTAGGTGAGTCTATTTACTTTCTTTGTTGGTTGTAATAGGTGAGCCTATTTAATAACATAGTTGGTTGTAATAGATGAGCCTATTTACTAACCTAGTTGGTTGTAATAAGTGAGCCTATTTACTAACCTAGTTTTTTGTAATATGTGAGCTAATTTAAAAACATAGCTGTTTGCAATAAATTAGCCAATTTACTAACATAGTTATTTGCAATAAGTGAGACTATTTACAGAGGTAGGAATGTATGAAGTGATTTACACCAGTATACTGGCATAATAAAGTTGTGAATTTCATTGAGCTAGCTAATTGTTTGAAAATTGGGGGGGAAATTACAAAAATGGATACATCCTTGCAGTCCCCACCAAACATTACTAACATTTTTAGAAAAAGTGTTGGAAATGAAGCCAGAAATCTGCTCCAGGTACCATGTGGCTGAGATTTTTTTTAGACAGGCGCATAGGCACTGAAAGATGAGCCACATTTTTTAAGCCTTTATAAATTTAGCACATTTTACTCTTGTGCACTTTTCATTCAGCCAGGCATATTTTCTGTTAGTCCTAATTCATTTCCCCCATAATTCTTTGTAATAAGTTAGCCTATTTACAATGTTTATAATGTGGTTCTAGCACCATGAATCTTCAGATAGACTTCTAAGCACTTTACAGACCCCAGTGAATGAAGCTGGGGGAGCTCCTTAGTTTAGATGAGTAAACAATGACAAACTGTACAAGCTCCATTGGACTTGGTATATACAAGTATTTCCTGCAGCACTTCTAAAGGAGAAACATCTATACACATGAAATACAATAGAGCGTGCCATCTTTTTTTTAATTATGTGGAATCCAATGGAAAAAGCTCTCAAGATACAATAGAGGTTCCATGTACCTGTGGTTTGTATGAGCTCTTACGGGGACATGTATGAAAACTGTCTAAATCTAAGACTTCTTTGTTGCCCATAGCAACTATCAGAGCTCTCCTTCCATTTCATATAGTTCTCTGGAAAAATGAAAGGGGAGCTCTGACTGGTTGCTATGGGCAACCAAAGAAAGTCTAACACCTAGACAGTTTTCATACATTAGGCCCCTATTGTGTCTGTTCTGTGGAATATGATGTAGGTATCAGTCAGAAACCTTTATTTTAGCTTGATAAATTAGGAGAGATGTATAGCTGCTATAGATATCTGATTGTCTTATCTTTGGGCAAATGGTAGGAAAAACTTTACTCTGTCTGATGCATGTCTCCCTCAACTACAGCCCCTGGGAAAGGGTCTTCCAGAATATATAGACATTTCATGATCATTAGATCTTACTAAATTGTCACGATCCTCTGAGAAAAAGCCACTGTCTATGGCTAGCTTACAGATATTATCCAGTTTGAGGAAATAAGGCTTAAAGGGGATGTATCGCTAAATCAGTTCGGCTGTTCTCTTGTAGCTTGATTTTCTCAGTTCCTGAAATCCAGGGGCGTTTCTTCCCCTCCCAGCTGGGCGTTTCTTAACTGAAGGGGAGGACATAATCCCCCCCTTCACTGTTCATGCCTGCTCTCATGTCAGTGTGTTCCCCACCCTCCACCTGTCACTGTGTCGTTTCTCTACTTTTGCAGTCTTATTTTGTAAGAGCTGTGTGCATACCACAGGCCTGCATTCAGTTTAAGCAGTTTTCTATGAACTCAGAGCACTGATCTCTTCTCCTCTCACAGCTGGAGGTTTGTTACAGCTTAATCCAGTCTTCTATGAACTCTTCCAGAGCACAGATCCGTCTCTCTTCAATGCAGGAGCATTAGGCACTGGGGAACAATTCTGCTGTTTTCTGATTGTAGAAGCAGCTGCAGTGTCACTGAGGAGCTGGTGGCTGTGCAGAGTGAAATGTTGCCGGCCCCTTACACGCAGCAGCATTAGGCACCAAGGCACAATTCTGCTGTTTTCTGATTGTCGAAGCAGCTGCAGTGTTAATGAGGAGCTGCTAGCTGTACAGAGTGAATTGTTGCCGGCCCCTTATTCTGAGTGAGATAGGCAGGAATTGAATACGACCGGTGGCCTGACAGAATGTAAATTAGTAGAGCCAGCAGCCAATGAAATGAAAGGAGGTGGAATCCGACCGGCACTGGGGAACAGTGTTTACAAAAAATGAAGATAAGGGGACAGTGAAAACAAGACAGCTTTGCAAATGACATCCAATTGCAAAGTTGCTTGTTTTCACTGTCCCCTTGTTCTGAAGACCATTTAATGAAATTATACAATCCCTTTAACCAATGTATAAGGTGAGGTTTTGTACTTTCTGACTTAGTGTGTGTTTTCGTTCCTAGCAATTTTCTTGAGGCCCCCTTGCTGTTAGTGAGCATAATGTTTTATTATAGAGGAAATACAGTGGTGTTGCTAGAGCTTTTGAAAAAGCAATGAAAAAGGCTTCAATTTCATTGCAGTATTCGAGTTGAACCTCTGCTGATTGGCAGAGAGTTGCTTTTTCTGATGAGTTATGTTTTCGGCTTCAACAAATGGAGGGACAACAAAAACCATTGCTAGAAGAACACAAGCTGAAAGGGGCACCAAGCACTCTCAGCTGATTTAGGTATAATTCCATCCTTGTAGATCACATACATCGATACATGCTCGTTGTCTTCCCTGGGGTGGATAAGATCTTCCCACAAGACAATACGACATGTCACATGGCTAGAAATGTCTGACATTGGTTAGAAGAGCATGACTAAGACTTCCAAGTACTATACTGGCCTCCTAATTCTTCAGACTTGAACCCAATTGATCATTTGTGGAGAACCCTTTTCTAACACTTAGGGAGACATGTATGAAAGGCATAAAATGCTCCAAACGTGAGTGGGCTGTGAGGTGTAATGCGCCAAACACATGTGTTAGGCGTATTGTTTGCAAGTCTTGACACTTTTTAATGAAGTGGTGTTCTGGGGGCGCGTCATACCACACTCGTAATATTAGACACATATATAAATGTGGCTCGCCAAAACTAGGCACATTACTGCTTGAACAGGCAGACCTAGTTTAATGTGGTCTGTCTGAGCCTGAGGAGTCGAAGTGAAGCTAGATTTGCTATCAGGGCAAAAAATGATCAATATTTCTCAACTTACACCAGACATTAATAAAAAGTAATTATCAATAAAATTATCAATGATCAACTATATAAAATTAAATTATTTAAATTTAAGAAAAATGTTATCATATAAATTAATATAAAATATGTAATATCCCAAAAATAAATGTATTTAAAAATGTATTTAAATTTAATAGAACTTAAACTAATTTTACATTAAATAACCCTCTGATGATGTTGAGATTTTTACATTTTAATTTTTACTACATTAAATTTGAAGTTTATTTTTGCTGCTCTCACCCTTTATTCTACATACAGAAAGAGCCAGCACACCACAGGTCTTGCTGGGATCAGTTTCTATTCACTGAGAAGTTCCGTAATGCGCTTAACACACAGGCAAAGCACGGTGAACTTTATACACCATTTATGAGCACACAGAAACCACTTTCATACATTCAGGCACATTATACACTGAAAAAAAGATGAGAAAATGAACTTCGATGCACCTAGTTCCATACTTCTGCCTTAGTGCTGCTTTCCACCCTCCCTACCTACAGCATTAATAATCTAGACTTACATTTATTTTTTAGTAATTTCTATATGAAGTACTGGTTAAAAATGTGCTGGAAATTTCTGCTCTGTGTACTTTTAATTTGGTCTAGAGCAAATATTTAGCCCTCATTTACAGTGAATGGTCTGTATATGCAATATCTTCTCCACCATAAGGCTGCATCCACATGGACAATATACTTGTCGGATTGTGAATTCGAAAAACCACTTGGTCCAACGAGTATTTTGACTGTTTATCAACATGGATTTTGGTATTTTTTTTCCCGCCAGATTTACATTCAGAAAACGAATCCCATTCACCTCTATGGGGTTCTGGATGTGGATCCTGCATAGAGATGTGGGGACTCGTTTTTTTATGCCAAATCTGACAGAAAGAATGAACATGTTCATTGCGCAAACAGGGTTTTTGCAATCCAACCTATAGAAAATCTGAATGGTGTGGACTACGACTCAGATTTTCAATTGAGTTCTATGGGGATGCTTTTACAATTGGATTTTTATATCTTACCTAAAGTCATCTTATCCTTTGAGCACACTAGGCTAGCCACTGAGCCCCAGAAGCATAAGAGGTGGTGAATATATGTCCCAGTAATATAGAACATATGCCCTGGATCCCTCCATTGGCTCTGCTTATTTAACTGTTTCTTTGTTCTAAGGACACACAAACAGTTAAAAACCATTGTGGAGCAGGGAGCCATCAGCTTCTTGCCCTGCAAATTGATCTTGTAGGGTGCAGGCTGCCTTAACAAAGCAAAATAAATAAGCAATGTATTTGATAATAGTCTTAATTTACCTTTCCGTACATGTCAAAAGATACCAGTAATTGTAGTGAAAAAAACCCTTTACAAAGCTAGACAAGTCTAAAGTTGTGTGAAATTTATCAAACAGCATGAGCCACCTTGATAAATCTGATGCATTTTTAGACCACCCATCTAAATTTACTCTGTCTGAATTTTTTAGACAGGAAAAGTAATATGGGCCATTATCTTTCTGCATGCAGGTACCGTACATGTGGAAGACCATACTTTATTCTGTTCTGTTCTCTAGAGATTCTGTACTTTAGCCTCTGGTAGACTATTACTTAATGACCTATTATCTAGAAAAAAATATAAGAAGAAAGGAAAATTGATCCATCCTGCATGTGGTTTATGGCAATAATATTTTTTCTTGGTAATAGGAATTAGGTTTGAAGTCTGTTTACATGTGACCCTTACTGTTATTACTTAAGCTGATGATAATGATACCCACTAGTGTGAATGATAAATATAATAAATATAAATCAGTTATTAATGTCGTCTTCTTTCTCGTCCTACTGTCCACGAGAACTAGCTTGATCAAATATGCAAATAAAGTCTTGATATTATGTGGTATACAGTAGGGAAAATAAGTATTTGATACACTGCCGATTTTGCAAGTTTTCCCACCTACAAAGAATGGAGAGGTCTGTAATTTTTATCGTAGGTACACTTCAACTGTGAGAGACATAATATAAAATAAAACAGAAATTCACATTGTATGATAATTAAATAACTAATTTGAATTTTATAGCATAAAATAAGTATTTGATACAATAGAAAAACAGAACCTTTGTTTGCAATTACTGATATCAGATGTTTCTGTAGTTCTTAACCAAGTTTGCACACAGTGCAACAGGGATTTTGGTCCACTTCTCCATACAGTTCTTTTCCAGATCTTTCAGGTTTCGCTGGGCTATGTTGAATTTCAGCTCCCTCCAAGATTTTCAATTGGGTTCAGGTCTGGAGACTGGCTAGGCCACTCCAGGACCTTGAAATGCTTCTTACAGAGCCACTCCTTAGTTGCCCTGGCTGTTTGTTTCGGGTCATTGTCCTGCTAGAAGACCCAGTCATGACCATCTTCAATGATGTAACTGAGGGAAAGAGATTGTTGGCCAAAAATCGTGATACATTATTCCATTCATCCTCCCTTCAATATGGTGCAGTCATCCTGTCTGCTTTGCAGAAGAGCACCCCCAAATATGATGTTTTCACCACCATGATTCACAGTTGGGATGGTGTTCTTGGGGTTGTATTTTTCCTCCAAACACGGCAAGTTGAATTGATAACAAAAAGTTGTATTTTGGTCTCATCTGACAACATAACCTTCATCCATGCCGCCTCTGGATCATCCAGATCAACCAGACGGTCATTGACATACTTCAAATGGGTCTGGACATGTGCTGCAATTAGCAGGGGACCTTGCATGTCCTGCAAAATTTTAATCTATGACGGCGTAGTGTGTTACTAAAGGTAATCTTTGAGACTGTGATCTCAGCTCTATTTATTTAGGTCATTGACCAGATCCTCCCATGTAGTTCTGGGCTGATTCCTGACCTTTCTCAGAATCATCCTTACTCCAGGAGGCGAGATTTTGAATTGATCCCAGACTGAGGAAGATTGACAGTCATCTTGTGTTTTTTCCATTTTCTAATAATTGTGTAAACAGTTGTTACCTTCTCACCAAGCTGCTTGCCTATTGTCCTGTAGCCCATCCCAGCCTTGTACAGGTCTACAGTGTTGTCTAACCTTAGACATGGTCTTGGTTATGGTGTTGAGGTTGGATTGTGATTGATTGAGTGTGTGGACAGGTGTAAATTATATTACAGGTAACAAGATCAAACAGGTGCAATTAATACAGGTGATGAGGGCAGAGTAGTAGGGCTTCTTAAAGAAAAACTAACAGGTCTGTGAGAGCCAGAATTCTTACTGGTTGGTATGTGACCAAATACTGATTTCATGCAATTACTTATTTCATGCAATAAAATGCAAATTAATTATTTAAAAATCATACAATGTGATTTTACGGATTTTTCTACTAAATTCTATCTCACAGTTGAAGTGTACCTATGATAAAAATTACAGACCTCTCCATTGTTCTTAAGTAGGAAAACTTGCAAAATCGCCAGTGTATCAAATGCTTATATTCCCCACTGTAGTTATATTGGGTAAACATTAATATTGATGTAACACATTAAAGTAAGTTACCATTAACAGTGACGTAATGAAATTGCTTGTATAAATGTACTATAAGATTTTACTTTACTAAACAAAAAATTTAGTCACTTTAATGTACAACTGTATCCATGCATATATTGTTTTAAATCCTGCTTTATGTTGTATCTCCCAATTAAAATTGATAAATTTTTTTTTTAAATGTTCTTAAGAACACTATTCTTATTACTCTATTAAACCCTTCCCGACATTGGATGTACCCATACATTCTAGCGGATAGTGCGTTCCCGTAAATGAACGTATGGGTACGTCCTGGAGATCGTGCAAGCTTACAAGTGAGCCCCGCACAATCGTGACATGGGACCAGCGGCATATTACCGCTGGCCTCATGCCAGAGCTAAGTCAAAGACAGGAGCGGCAACTGTCTCCTACCAGACAGCCTGTGAAGTGAAAATCACTTCCCGTGCTGTCTGTGACGTCACCATGCATGGTGATTGACCGTCGTCATGGAGATCAGTACACAGCAATAAGCTGATTTTTTGAATCTCCAATACTCAAGTAGGTATTTTGTATGTTTCTGTGAAGTAACTGTCAGAATAGGACAAAATAAAAACGCATTTTTTAATAGCCATATTTCTATTGTGTAAAAGTAATAAAACAAAAAAAGCTATATAAAATCTAGATCACTGCAATTGTACCGACCCGCATAGTAAAGTTATCCAGTCATTTACTCTGCACGGCAAACGCTGTAAAATTGAAACCCCAAAAACATTGACGGAACTGCGTTCCCCACCCCCATTTTCATGGCCAAATGATAAAAAAAACTATGGAACACCTCTGTGCCCAAAATGCATAATGCACCCCTAGATGAGATCCATGAGGGGTGTTGAATCCAAAATGGGGTGTTCTGGTACTTTGGGGACTTTGCAAATGCGACATGGTCCCACCAAAATCTACGTTCCAAAAGCCAAATAGCGCTCCTTCACTTGTACGACCTGACATGTGCCCAAACAGCAGTTTACACCCACATGTAAGGTATCGTCGAACTTGGAAGAAATTCTGTAACAAAATTTGGGGTGCTTTTTTTCCACGATTCTTTGTAATAATTCAACATTTTCCGCTAAAATTGCAGATTGTTTAAAAAAAATGTCTTTATTTTCACAGCCTAATGCTAAAAAAATGTATGAAACACCTGTAGGGTCGATATACTCACTACACCCTGGATATATTCCTTAAGGGGTGTAGTTTCCAATATGGGGTCTTTTTAGAGGTGTTTATTAAGTTTTAGCGCCTTAGGGTGTCCGCAAACCTGAAATGCTGCCTAAATGAAATCGTAATGAAAATCAGACCCCAGAGTCCCATAGGAGCTCCTCCTACTCTGAGGCTTGTGGTTGAGCCAAATAATGCACTAGGGCCACATATGGGATATCTCTGAACACAGCAGAATGTGGGGAATCAATATTAAGTTTCATTTCCATGGTCACTTAAACCGTGTTCTTTTGAATAATGGATAAAAATTGAAAATCTGCAAAAAAAAGTGAAATTTTGAAATTTCACCTCCACTTTGCTTTAATTCCTGTGAAACACCTAATGGGTTAATAAACTTCCTTTGAATACTTTAAGGGGTGTAGTTTCTTAGATGAGTCATTTATGGGGGTATCTAACATACAGGCCAATCAAAGCCACGGCAGAGCTGGACTGGTCCCTAAAAAATGTATATTGCAAGTTTTCTTGAAAATGTGAAAATTACTACTAAATTTCTAAGCCCCCTAATGTCGTAAAAGACATTTAAAGAATGATGCCAACCTACAGTAGACATATGGTTGATGCTAGTTATAAACTATTTTGAGTGGAATAACTACCTTACACGCAGACATTTTGGACAAAATGGTAAATTTTTCACATTTTTCACAATAATTTTATATTTTTCACAAATAAACAAGGACTTTTTGGACCAAAATTTTTTACTATCTTAAAGCACAATGTGTCATGAGAAAACAGTCTCTGAATCACATGGATAGGTAAATGTGTCAAAAAGTTATTCTCACATAAAGTGACACATGTCAGATTTAAAAAATGGGGCTCTGTCAGAGAGGCCAAAGCTGGCTCCGGCGGTAAGGGGTTAATAGTAATAGTAAGCTGCTCAGTACAGCAGTCACAAATTAGAATTAAGTCCTTCATTTTGACACTTTGTAGAACAGCTTGAGATGAATTTTGGGTACCTGTTAGAAGTATATTATTACACTAGTGTATATTTGTGTTTATTTGTGTAATATTGCAGTCTGTCAATGAAGCAGATTCAGGCTGTTATTCTGCCTGACCAGTCAGATTCCCAGTGGGCCATGCAGTCAATAGGCCGCCTGCCACAGTCTTCCTCTCTCTCTAAGGCTGAGTTCACACGGTATATTGCGGTGAGTGCTATGATTTTACTATATTTGCAGGGTGTACTTTGGGTGCATTGCAGCGCAATTACGCACTGAAGTACGCCCTGCAAATACGTTGTGTGAACATACCCATAGGACCAGACAGAGTGATGTTAAATTGCCTTGCCCAGTAACTGATACAGATGCACAGTCATCCCTGTACTGCCCTGCATCCGCTTTTCTGATAAAGGGAGGATACAGGAAGTCAGAACAATGCTGAAGCCTGGAGAGACCCAGGGTATGTATCATTACCCCCTCTATTGCCCTCCAACAGGGATCTTTACATCCATCCCCTTATGGCTCTATGCCACCAAAGATCTTTAATGTGTTGTGAAATATAATTAATTTCAAAGTGTACAGTATATTCTATAATTAATTTCCAGGGGTACAATGTCTAATATAATTATTTTCAGGGGCAGAGAGTATACTACAAGTCATTTCTGGGGGCACAGTGTGTAAAAATTAATTTTTAGGGGTACAGTGTGAAATATAATTAATTTCTGAAGGTATAGTGCTTGATATAAATAATTAACGACAGTACAATGTGTACTACAAATATTTTCTGGGGGTACAGTGAGCAAAATAATGAATTTCAATGGGTAAAGTCCATATTCTAATTAATTTCCGGTGACACAATATGTCATTTAATTTATTTCTGTGCACATTGTCTATAAGATCATTAATATTTGCTGGCACAGCATAAGATTTGAAGGGGGCACAAAGTTTGACATAGTTAATTTCTGGGGGTACATTGAAAATTTTTAAAGGCACAGTGCATATTAAAATGAATGAATCATGTTAATTAAATATTAATTAATATTTGTTTAAATGGGTAAAGTATGTATACTTATTTCTGGAGGAATGGTGTGTAATATAATGAATTTCCATGGTTTGATTAATTTTTAAGGGCACATTGCATATTCAAATTAATTAATTATATTAATTAATATTATTTATTTTAATGTGTAAAGTATGTATTAGACTTAATTTCTGGAGGCACAGTGTGTAATATTAATTTCCATGGTACCGTGTAAATTATTATTCATTCAAGTAGGTCCAGTGTGAAAAGTACAGGCAATCCCCTACTTACACCTTTCCGACTTACATCTGTCCCCTAGTTACAAACCGAGACTTATGGGGCATACTGGCACTTGTAGTTTCATGTTCCACAGGAGATAATAGCTGTGGAACGACAAGTGCCAGCATGCCACAGCAGCACATGAGGTGAAAATGAGGTGAAATCTTCTTAACAGAGGCACAGACAGCAAAAGAAATGTAACAAAAACCCGTCCCTGCACTAGCCAAAACTAAAAAAAAACTTTTGTGCTGGAGTTACATGTAATCCATATACCTGTTCCGACTTGCATACAAATTCAACTTAAGAACAAACCTTCAGTCCCTATCCCGTTCATAACCCAGGGACGGCCTGTAATTCATTTCAGAGGATACAGTATGTAATATAATTAATTTTGGGGCGCACGGTGTATAATGTAATTCATTTCAGTGTAAAATATTAATCTCTGGGGGCACAATGTAAAATATTATTTATTTCTGGGATCACAGTGTGTGATATAGTTGATTTCCAGGGGTAAAGTATGAGATAATTAATTTCCCTGGCTACAGTGCGTGATGTAATACATTTTAGGGGTAGAGTGTGGGATATAATTGATTTTTGAGGAGTAATATCATTAGTTTCATGGGGTGCAGTGTGTAATATCTTTAATTTCAGGAGCTGAAATGTGATTAGATTTATTTAGGGACCACTTTTATCCTCCTCCTTCTGTTGAGTGAATTACTTATTTTTGCGAATAGTGGTAGACGTAAAAAAAAGAGGAATTTTGCTGCACCATGTAACGCTATTTTCTTGGCAATGTGTGGGGGCAATTTTGTATGTTAGCTAGTTAGGTTTGGGTGTCAGGGCTGCTTTGTAGTTCCAGTCTAGCCATGCCATGAAGTATACAGTGACAGCAATGTAGTGTAAAAGTTAAAAATGGTTATTTGAACTTGTCTGCATGTATAGAAATACATCATATAATCTGAAGTAATTAGATAAAATAATGTATTTTACAGCATTCCTTCTCTTATAACATAATACATATTTCAGAAGTACCAAACAAAAGGTAGCTAATGTATGACAACCTGCAAACTAATTGCTTATCTATTAACTTATTTTTACCAGGGACACCTGTCATGAGCTGCTGGGACATGTTCCATTACTTGCGGATCCAAAATTTGCACAGTTTTCCCAAGAAATTGGTCTTGCTTCACTAGGAGCATCTGATGAAGATGTGCAAAAACTAGCAACTGTATGTAGATATGTTATTCCATAATAATTCTTATTAACAATAATCTTTTCTAATAATAATTTAAAATGTACATATTGTGGTCTGACTGAAGGCATGCATACTATTCTATAGTGTCTGATCTTGTATTAATGTAGAGCTCCCACATGGTGCATATCAAACCCATGCATTTCTAATCTTCATGTACTATTTATTATACATATTCATGCATTTACAGCTCTTGGGCTATGTTCCTATGACCTATTTCCTATGACCTAAATGACCTTCAGCACTATACAAGTGAATGGTATTTTACCAAACCCTATTCACACACTGAGAAAAACAAATTAAATCTACCATCACTCATTTCACTCCTTATAAAGCAGTGAGCTACTTTCACCCACCTAAGCAATGTTATATACATACAGTGTGTGTATGTATCCAGAGTCTGTTACTGCTGCTTGAGGTATTTAACCTGAAAAATTGTCACTGTACCCTCTTGAATAATTTTTTCCCAGGTGATCAATTCCCAAAACAAAATGTTCTTAGAGAAGAAATCTTGTACTATTGTATAGGTCTACAGTAAATTGTAAAGTCCCCTCTGGTAGTCCTGTCATTGAGGTTTATGTGAATTGTAGGTTTTAGCATTTGTTTCGATGAATGGAAATTTTCATTCCTAGTGTTAGTTAGGGCATTAGGTCTCTATGCTTGTGATCCCAAAAGGACAAGGAGGCTGACATGACATAATCACAATTTATCTACTTTAGTTACCTTATATAGCATGGTAGATGACCCTCTTTGACTTTGCATTAAATAGCAGTGATACTGTATATTATTTTGAAGTGTCTGTCAAGGGTATTAGTGAGCTGGAAATTCTGTTGGAAATACACAAGATCTATTTCAGAGGTAGCACTCGAAATATACTCAGATCTTGAAAAATGACTTGCACGTTACAGCAGAGATGTCTGTCTGACGCTGACTGCTACAGTGTTCCGTCTCTAAATAAAAATGTATATTACCATCTGTTTCCATTAGGCTCAGATTGAGTTTGCTGATTATGTGATATATTTTCTCTATGTGAAACAACACGTTTTTCACCTTTTGGAGAGATTGATGAGCTAGTCCCCCGACCCTCTATTACTAAAAGAAAAAACAAACCTATGCCTTTTACTCCCCTCATAGTGTTCTCCTGCTGCCGAGAAATAGGTTATGGAAATTGGACTCTTCTAGAGAGAATACAACCAATTTTGCAGTGAGCATTATAGAGGATCGCTGTTTACTTATGAAAACATTGAGCTATGTCACACATGGATTTAGCAATTTGTGGCAATTGTATAAAGGGCACAGCATGCTGAATTTTAGGTAGATTCTAGGACATAACATTCCACTGCATCAGAATATTAGCATTCTACTGGCATGAAATCCCTATGCTATTTGATAAGCTGATTGTAGACATGAACTTGTCGACTGACTTTTTATTTGTATTTGTTACAGTTTAAAAATTGAGAAATGTATTTTCCTCATTGTGCTTGCAGTTTATGATTTTGTTCTCTCTTATAATAGAGAAAATATATTATGATAGGAACACATTTAATGGTGCACATTTAGGAAGCAGCCCAGCCTATAACCTGTTTGGAACCCTTCAAAACTCTTTTGGAATAATTAAGTTGAGAAAAATCTAAATGAATCTCACACAACAACAGATTGGAAAAGCATAAGCATGTATACCAGCAACAGGTTTTTTTTTTATG
>JAODAL010008507.1:32500-117104 GCA_025379985.1 Phyllomedusa bahiana
GGAGATTTCTGGGTTTCAGTACATAGATTTTGGTGCTTTATTCAGCTGTTAACAATGGGTGTGTGTAAAACACCTGAAACAAAATATTAGGAGTGTGCACATATTTAACTTGAAATTCTAGATATCACAATGAAAAATGTAGAATGTAACTTGGCACCAAGCCAATGGTTTGTAGGTAAGGTCACTTTAACACATTGGTTCCCACTACCTCCCTGAACATTGTTAAAAGGGGTTTCTCACCCTTTAGTTTCACAGAGCCACAGGCAGTTTTAGATGTACACTTCCTGGTCTATAACATTAATTGGCATATCATTTTTGCAGTCCCTATTCCTTTTATAGTGACATGTCTGAAAGACATTTATAAATTGTAGTAGGCAAGGCTACAGAGTTCTAAGGGTTTAATCTTGTCATTTAGTTAGGTAAACAAAGTCTTGTTGCTAGAGATAAGACTCTGCAGGGAATGACTTACCATGGTCGGAAAGCAGCTTGGATCAATTAGAGATAGGAGAGAGGCAGTCATTAGCCAGAGAAACTTAGGTACTTTAAAAGTAGATAAAATCTTTTTTTATTTCCTGATCAAAGCAAAATCAAAAGAGAAATATATTGGGTAATCAGTGGCATAGCTACAGGGGGCATAATGGTCGCACTTGAGACCGGGCCCCTGAGCTAGGGGGTGGCCCAAGCTCCTGTAGCTGTTGTTTGTATTGCTGGGTAACACAGACCTAGCAAATACATAGCTTTGTGACAGGAGCACCTTATTATTTTATGTATCTGGGGACATTGAGAATGGGGCTTGCCGGGGCTGTCAGTAGGCAGATGTTAGTGTGGAGAGGAGGAGCACAGGCACGGCTTCAGCATGAGGGAAAAGAAACCCATGCCTGCTCCTCTCTCATTTACATGTTGAACCTGTATCACTAGGTCTCTGTGGCCCAGTGATACAGACTGTATTGTGGACAGCACTGGGGGCGGAGCATGAACGGGTCAG
Source organism: Phyllomedusa bahiana (assembly GCA_025379985.1). NCBI lineage: Eukaryota > Metazoa > Chordata > Amphibia > Anura > Hylidae > Phyllomedusa > Phyllomedusa bahiana. The sequence goes on from JAODAL010008507.1 coordinate 33,486, forward strand.
GATGGGGGGGACAGTGAAGAGCAGAAAGCTGAGTGGATTAGAGAGCAGATGGGCAGCAGGGTTTGGGTCTGCCCGGAGCTGGAACATGTTTAAATTTTATTCGCCAGCGCATACGACCACACTATTAAAGGGGGTTGTCTCACTACATCGATTCATGTTACCTCAGTCCTGTTTTCTTGGTTTCATTTTGAATTCAAGGGCGTGTTTACTGGCTTCTACTAGGCTGCAGTAGAAGCCAGGTCTGTACCTATAGCAACCAGTGCTGGTAGCTTATCAAGGGAGATTGAACAGGTCTGTAGTTATAGCGACCTGAGGAGATGATGCAGCTCATACAGGAGGGCATATCTCAGAATAGGTAGGATACTGTTAATGGACATATATTGCAAAGTGACTTGTTTTTGCAAGATCTTTAACATAAAAAAGCAAACCTTGTAGTAACACAACACCTTTCAGTCCAATAAAATAAACATACTTCCTGGCAAATAAAGCAAAATGTAGCCCATGCTCAGCTACGTTTCTCCATTTAAAGGGGAATCTTTTTTCCCGGAACCCCGACAGATACCACGAATGTATGCAGAAACGTTGTCTGAACCCACTCTATAACCTACTGCCTCACTTGAGAAGTAACACCTAGTGTCTCATACCTGACAACTTCTGATGTATGAAGCACTAGGTGGTACTTCTGTGTTAATGGAAGGGCATATTTTTTACTTTTTTTGGGAGGTTTTTTTTTCTACTCATTAAAAATTATTTATCTGTTATCCTTTACTTCCCTCCATCCTACTTTGTGCAAACCATGTGGCATCCATTGATTACATGGCCTCAATGGACGTTTTGTCATCACTCGGTGGGTGTGCTTTGAAGCAAGACTCCCCTGTAGTTGACGTGACCTGAGCAAAGAAAGATCAGTCTGCCTCTAGTGACTCATCAGTCACTATGTAAACAGTGGTGCTGAAGAGAATGTAATAATTTAATTATAGAGCTGTGTACATAGGGACTAATCACTGCTAGCTACTAGAGTCTAGTTGCCTTCATTATTGTGTACATTATTTACTTAATCTGATAGAAGGAGATGTATTTTTTGGACATTTGCTAACTAGACCTTTTCACCTGGTCAGAAGACTTGCATTGTTTGATTGGCTGAATGTTCATTAGGAGATTGAGATTATCCAGCAGTAGTCAGAAAAAAGTCTGCTTACTGCTCTTTAAATAGTAGTGGTATCAGGGTAAATCATCATGAGATGCTGTCCTGACATCACTGGGTGCAGGGGTGATGCCACATCCCCTACAGCAGGACACACAGCTTTCCCATGATCAAAAACAAATTACTGTAGGGGATGTGACCCAACTTTCTTGGATGCTAGATAGGCTATGCAGTGTACAGGAAGCTGGGTGATGCCACATTCCCCACAGAAATCAGACTTTTAATGATGGAATAGCTGTGTAACAGCTGCGGGGGATGTACAGCACATACAAAAATATATAAACCAAATTATATATTTGTACATGTATTAAATATATCATAGGAGGAGGAAAGAATGTGTTTTTACCATGTTACAAACTGATTGGTGCTCTTTATTATAACAGGCAACCAGGAAGTGAACTGGAACAGAGGTGCAGGGGCGTGAGGTGTACATGTCTGAAATGATTGATATAAGGGTGTACAGGGCAGGGCTCGAAGTGCTAGGATGATTATGGGGAGGGTGCAGGGAAGTCCTATATTGTAACTGCAAAGGATTCTGGGACTTGTAGGAAAGAGCTGCTGAAGAACTACTGACCTTCCCACAAGCAGGAAGTTTCACTGATCTTATGATAGATTAATAAGGAGGCAAAAGAATAGAAACACTTGAAGGTAGAGGAATATCTTTACTTTTCTTCACATTCAAAAACGTAGTTTTATTAAAGATGAAATATGACAAATAATGACATGAATTCCGCACCAGTAATACAATTACCATAAATGTGTATAACAAAACCAGGACACATAAACCAGTCAGGATAATGAACTAAACAAGCAATATTAACTTCTCATTATGGTCCAGTATATTGCGCAATAGTGTATTAACACCAAACCTCATAACTGGAGTACAATGAATGACTGTTATCACATAGACAAATAATACAATCACATGACACGAAGACCATACAGACAATAAAAGGGAAGGGAAGGGAGTAAGGGATGAAAGGAGGGAGTGCAAGAACAGTCCAACATCCAGAACCAGGTACAAAATGGCACTGCCACACCTCACGTGGTCCCCCCCCCCCCAAAAGCCCCTCTAAATCAGGGAACGAACCCCCAGTCAAGACCCATCCAAGCAGGTCACAGAAAATGCAGCCTCAACAAGAGATGGAGAAGTATAACTGAGTGGTCTTGAAAGTGGTCCAGTAAAACCAGGTGCGCTGACACATGAGCAATTGGTCAGCACTATGAGAAGTCAGCTCCTCCATTCTTTGCATGGAATCAATCTCTGCATACCATTCCTCTATCGAGGGGGGCATGAGAGATTTCCACTTTCGCGGGAAGATAGACTTGGCCTCCTGTAACAAGTAACGGAGAAGGAAAAAGTAATGGGTATGCTCACCTGCATTTGAATGCTCCTGGGAGAGATAGAGCTGGACACTGCCACCGCTTCGTGGTTCGCAAGTACAAAAAGAAATCCAAGTGCCGCTACAATATCCACTACCCAGATTTAAAAGTGAAAAAACTTTTATTTGAAATCCAAATGAATAAAATATGCAAAATTACATGAACCCATGCATGGAAGAGCAGAAGGTGAGACCTGCGTCTACAGGAGACTGACGAAGCTTCTTAATCGTAGCTAATTTGACAGATGACGTATGCTCATTTAAACATTGGTAAGGTCCGGTCACATGTTAGAAATAGACCTATGGGAACCAAAACACATAAAATACACAAAACCATGTCTAAAATCATGTAGAATAAACATACATAAATACATAAAAAAATGTGGTGAAAGAGTCAATAGAAATACATGATATCCTGTCTAATGTTTAGCCCTTTAGGGACTCTGGTATCCAAGTCAAAGATCCAGCGAGACTCTCGGCTTAGTAATTTACGGAACAGATCCCCACCCCGGGGAGAACGTGTCACCTTTTCTATACCTAAAAATTAGAAACCGCTGACATCCCCTTCATGCGTCTCCAAAAAATGTTTGGAGACCATGGAAATGCTATTGGTGTTGTTGATTTTACCTGAATCAGAGAGATGTCTCCTAATGCGGACCTTCAATGGACAAGAAGTACAGCCCACGTATTGTACCCTGCAATGAGTGCAGCTAACCAAATAAACCACAAACTTGCTATTGCAATTGATAAACTTATTTATACGATAACTCTTGTTAGTGGAGAAAGAAGTGAATTGGTTAGAATTATAACAAAAATGACATGCAGTACATTTCCTGTGTCCACACTTGTAGTAGCCCGTGTTGTTTAACCAAGAACACCGCAAGGTGGAGACAGGACTAAAAAAACTTGGACATGAGAGATTTCCACTTTCGCGGGATGATAGACTTGGCCGCCTGTAACAAGTAACGGAGAAGGGATTTCTTGAACCTATTTATAGGCATGTCAAACATGTAAAGCAGCAGGGCCTCTGGGGTATCTGGGATTGATATTCCTGTTATTTCTTTGATCACTGTTATGACCGCAGACCAGAATCCTCTAAGCCGGGGACAGCCCCACCAAATATGTGTCATGGTACCCACTCCGCTCCCACATCTCCAACACCGATCCGATACCAACGGGTACCATTTGTGCAAAACAGCAGGCACCCTGTACCACCTGGAGAGGACTTTGTAACACGTTTCTTGATACTTAGAAGCTGTCATAGCCTTGTGGGTCAATTGAAAGCATCTACGCCATTTTAGATCAGAAAAGGAAAGTCCCAAATCACTCTCCCATTTACGACAGTAGGACGGACGCTGGGATGAAGGAGCGGAGAGTAGTAGCTTATATACAACAGAGAGCGTATGGCATGGGCTAGAAGATGCTAAAATAAGCCTCTCAAAGTCTGTCAGCGGTTTGCTCAGGTCCACTTTGGATTTCATTTTGTCAAAAAAATGAGACAACTGGATGTATTGATAAAAAGCCCCTGCAGGAATATCACCCCCACCGAGGATGTCATGGCAAGGTTTCAATCTTCCTCCCGCCGTGACATGCGAGAGGCGCAAAAAGTGACCTGCCTGCTCCCGAGAAAAGTGGCCAAAGACGCACCAGGGGGAAATTCTGGATGATCAGTGACCAGAACACATGGACCCTCACGGTCAATTAAATTAAAGGAGTGCCTATGAGCATAAAGGGTAGCCAAGGTGTGCCTTGTACTAAAGGAGGACGAAAGCTGGTGATTGAGCAAGGAAGCCCAGATCCAGGGGAGCACTGCCACCGACCGAGAACATAGGTCCGCCGCCAACCACACCCACATCCTCTTATTCCGATCCAGGGCCAAGGCCAAAAAGCGTGCATAAGCTGCGGCCAAGTGGTAAAGCCTACAGTCCGGAAGACCAACCCCACCCGCATCCTTAGGTCTAGTCAGCACATCATATGCAATTCTGGGCTTACGAGTTGACCAGACAAACTTAGAGAAGCACCTTCGGAGACTTTTCCAAAACGAGGCTGGAATGGTGATCGGAATTGTTTGAAATAAATATAAAAATTTCGGAAGAACCGACATTTTAAGTGCATTTATTCTGCCAAACCATGAAAGATCTTTTTTGGACCAAGTTTCCAAATCTCTAATTGTCTGACTAAGGAGGGGCATGAAATTGTCCGCATATAATTTAGAGAGGTCAGTGGTGATACGTACAACAATGTTAGATAAACCCCCTCTGGGCCAAGCAAATGGACAGTTCGACTGGAGAAGAGCATGATCCGCAGAAGAGAGACCAACATTGAGCGCCTCCGATTTGGAGGAATTGATCTTGAAGTTAGACGAACTTCCAAATTGCGATATGACTGCCATCAAAGCTGGGAGCGAAATATGTGGGTTTGTAATATATACCAGTAGGTCGTCCGTGAACGCGGAGCATTTGTATTCATGCGCTTCAATGCTGATCCCCCCCAGTGTCGGGGTTAGCTCTAATGGAGGCCAATAGGTTCTCCATGATCAATACATATAGAAGCAGGGATAGGGTACAACCCTGCCGCGTTCTGTTGAAAATAGAGAATGGCTCAGAGAGGGATCCGTTGACCTTGACACGTGCCGACGGGGACAAATAAAGGGCAGCAATTTTGGAGAGAAGAACAGGACCCAGGCCAATATGGGCCAGTGTGTGGTGAAGAGAAGGCCACAATATCCTGTCGAAGGCCTTCTCCGCATCAAGAGACAAGATCATCAAAGGAAGCTTGTGAGACTGAGCATGATATCTTTACTTTTCAATATAAATGCTGTTTATAGCCTTTAATGAAATCATTAAACTCAAGGATAACTCCTTTAACTTTTTCCCTGACAATATAAGTGTCTGGGTGGTGGCCATTTATCTCTGCATGGATGTTCTGGAACGTCTGTGCAGAGAGCGCAGCTGTAAACTAATTGTGAAACTGTGTGTGTGGAGAACCGGCTATCAGCAATAGCTGGACTCTCCACTGATAAGGCAGGGATGATTTATCAGCATCCCTGGCTCCTCAATCACTATATGAATGCTGTATACACAGACAGGAAGCCTGTGTCAGCTTCCTGCTCCCGGCGCCAGTGATCACATGGCTGTTGGGACTTGGTGGCTACTTGAGCTGGTTGGTCTTTTCAGACCCAGATTAGCTCTGCAGTTGGTGCAGAGATTGCATTTCTGCTGTAACTGGGGCTAGTATACCAGCTCCAGTTACAGGGGAAATCAAGTGTTATAAAAATGCCCCCCAGAGGTCTTTGTCTGACCTAGTGGGAGGTGTGATATATAAAACAAAGTAATAAAACACACACACAAAATAAAATGTTAATAAAATAAATATTAAGTGCCCAAATGTCAACTTTTAGCCCCACCTCAATGACTCTAAAACTTTATATTGCCTATATATAAATGTCCATGAAGGGAAAGCAACACAATTAGACAACTTTTTTAGCCCCACTTTTGCTGTTAAAAAATAAAGGGGCTTTCTCACTACAGACATTGATGGCATATGACTAGGATATACCATCAATAGGTCCGGTTCCCACCTTCTAAACATGCCCAAAACCTCTACATTTTGAACACTCAGGACTCTCCCATAGATCTTGTAAATGAAGTGAAATTAAAATTTTGCTGTAAACGTGGGAGGGGAGGGGGGGGGGGCAGCAAGCTGACTTCTTACATCTGAGCCCATGAGCCCTTAACTATGCTCCTGTTGGTAATTGTCTTTATTTACCTTTCCATATTGTTAAAAGCAAATCATTGTGATGGTAAAACCGCTTTTATGGTCTTATGATGTGTTTGAGGTATACCTAGGCTTTTCTTTAGGTGGTGCAAAGATTTCTGGAATGTGGTTCAGTGATTGGCTAAGCAGGCACTACTCACCATGTTCTGTATTTTGAAATCAGGTACCAGGAGGCATAGAGTGGTGGGTATCTAGGCAGTGTCAGAATGGCAACAGCATGGGGAGGTAAGTAATATTTTATTTGTTTCAAATGGTTTACCACTTTCAAATTAAGAAAAAAACTATGCTGTTGGACATGCTGTTATCATAAGCAGCGATACATAAAGTTGTTATATATCACACAAACAGAAACCAGACCATTGCTCTGACCAGAGTTTTATACATATCTGTACAATGTGATTCACATTACGGCACTGACGCCTGCCTATGATGGGTGGGTTTACTCGTTGTAGTAGAAATACACGAGAGAGATTCTTATGAACAAAGACCACATTGTAAAATGGACAGAAGCTGCTATTTGAGCCAGTGTAGCAGGCACGCAATCCAACACACTTATTAGTAATTTGTAAGTGTTCCAGATAGGGGCGGCTGTTGGATCAGTTTCCTAAATGATGGAATCTCTCCAGGGGTGGATTAAGTAGAGCTTTTCTTCAAACTTCTCCAGTCGATGTCCTGCCATGTCTTATGCAATACCACCTGTCTGTGCTAATATTAACATGCTTAAAGCACAGCTGAGTCTTCATGAGTGTCACGGATGCCCCTGCGACCCTCGTCCCGGGTCATAGGCGCATCCGTGCCCTGCTGCTGAGCGGCGCCGCGTCCCGCACATCGGGTCGCGGGCATGCTCGTCCCCCCCGCCGGTGCCCAGTATCACTTACCCGGCTACGCTCCTGCTCCGGCTGTCTCTGTCCCTCGGCGCGCGCGGTCCCGCTCCCTAGTGTTACATTTAAAGGGCCAGCGCTCCAGTAATTGGCTATTGCCGGTCGCTGCCCCTATTTAAGCCTGCCTCTTCCTAGTAACCTCGCCGGATCTTTAGTGCCCTTTGCCTATAGAGAGCCTTGTTCTGATTACCGTGTACCGTAACGTTTGTCTCCGTCCATTGACCACGAATTTTGCCGCCTGCCCTGACCTCCTGCCTGTCCACAACCACGAACCATAGCCGCTTGTCCTGACCTTCTGCTTGCCCCGGACTACGAGCCTGCCTTCCGTTTTGTACCACGCTACACCTCGGCTGCCTCCGCAAGCGAGTCACGTCAGGGGTAGCGACCTTTGCGGCGGGCTCTGGTGAAAACCGGGACTTATTTAGATTTCGCTCCCTGGCGTGGCTTACGCCATCTCTTGCGGTGGTCCAGAGGATCCACTATCTCCGACCGTGACAATGAGATGTTGACTTCCAGCCCAGAACTTCATTACTTAGGATAGGTGCTTGTTGATCTGTTCATTACAGCTGGATTGTTTGTAGTTCATGACAATTTCCCCCTTGTAGTCACATCACTTTTTAGAGTATGTTCACACGACATGTTGGATGCGTGTCCGATACGTTTTTCAATACATTCATTAAAGCAGTCTGAAACTACGTAAAAAAGTATCCAAAAACGCAATAGAAGCACGCGTGTAGAAAACATATCATGTGAATGCTGATACATGTTTTACATTAAAGTCATTGTACTCTGACATGTACATTGTTGAATTTGTTTTTCAGTACGTTTTTCGGTACAAAAAACAGACTGGAAAATGTATTACAAAAACGCTGTGTGAACATACCCTTACATTTTTCGCTATAACAAAGGTCATGTCCCTTATCTGCCAGTACTATACTAACTATCTTTCCAGAGACACAGACCAATCAGCTGCCAGCCAGGATCTTAATTCCTGCCCCTCTGTTGTCATGTGGTTGATAGCAGAAGAAGCTGATGGGGAGGAAACCATGATTATGGACCCACCGCCACCTTCTTCAATCCAACTTGGTGTCTCTACTAGGCCACAGTCACATCATGCTTCCTGCATCTGTGAGAGGTGTCCATTTGTGTAGTTTGAATAAAGTATTCCAATGTATGCCATGGTTGAGCCATAGGAAACATAATGTCTTTTGGACGTTCACTCTATTTCCTGTTCAAATATACTTTTTGTGCCAGACACAAAAGCCGTTGTCACAACTCGTGCCAAGTTGTTCCCTTGGCTGCAGGTGAATTCATGTACCTTGCCGCTGTGCCATGCGGCATCACTTTCTCGCGGTCCGTTGGCTTCTCAACTGTGCTCGGATTGCTGGCTTCACTCTAGGGTATGTGTGCTAACCCTTGCCAGCACATGAAACCCTACTTTTCTAGACTTTGGCTTGATACATAAGGCTACTTAAAAGGCACATGCCCCTCCACTCACTGCCAGTGTGTTGCTGTGCTTTGTAGTGTGGTTTGGTGTATTCTTGTGTGAATTCCTTGGTCACTGAAAAGTACTATTTGCAGAGTAGAAAACTTCACGGCACTCACCAAAGGTTATAGAGTAAAAACCTTACTTTATTCAGCAACTTGTCTCCATAGAAAAAAGGCGTACGGGATACACAAGACCACGCTAAGACTTGACAAGCCGGCAACAGCTGTTTCGCGTGTAGACACACGCTTCCTCTAACACAGAATGTTTTTCCTTAAATATTTTGTACAGATTCAGTTTCCTCAATGACAGAAGCTCAGCTAAAAGCATTTACACGAAAAATGGAAGGGAGACTTAATTCCATACAAAATGAAATAAAAGAAAGAAAACGAGATAAATTTATTCGTGACAAATTAGACTATGATTTTGATAGAGTTTTTTCTTGGAAAAATACGAAACAATTTTTTTCACGGACTTTCAGAGGAAACAGGAGAAAACCCCGACAAAGACCTAATAAGGACTATTGGACCTCGGATACCGGTTCTGACTCTAGCACGATGGAAGATAATGGAACTATGGATAGATCTTGGACTGGTGCGAGAAACCGTGGTGGTTTTTCGTCAAAAAACTCCGGAGGCGGACGCGCCGAGGAGGGAGACATAAGAATAAACAACCCATCCGTGGGAGGTACGAAGAGGAAACAGGTCTCGTGGCGCAAGTAGAGATACCTGTTCCTCCTAATTCCACAGCATTAGTAAAAACAAGGGGATCAGAAGAAAATTATAGAGGAGTCGAAAAACATCTTAATGCTACTGGAATTGCAGAAGTTTCTAATGTTATTAACATCTCTGACTTGATCTTAGATGAAGCGACTGTGTCGCTCCTATCGAAAGGTTTAAGTTTTTGTATTACTAATCAATTTGATTTGTCCCAGTTTCAGATTGACTTAAGTAATTTCATTGAGGAAACTGAATCTGTACAAAATATTTAAGGAAAACATTCTGTGTTGGAACCAGTGAGCTTACCAGGAATCAACCGTTACCAGTAATGTAGAAAGCTTTTCTAGGGTGAAAATTTTAAGGAGAAACAGAGAAGCGGTTTTGGATCTGTTTGAATTGTTAAATGAAGGGGTGGAAACTGTTGAAACATTACCCTCAGAAATTGAATGCTTCCGGGAGGTACTAAATCGACATTTTTTCCACCCTTGTCACCGGGCTCAGCATTAGAGAACTTTAATAAGCATTTTTTAAAGGGGAGGTTAAGGCCCTTATTTATCCAAAAGAGGAATTTAATCTTACAACTGCTGAATGGGGGGCTTTAAAAGCCTTGAAGAATAATGATAAGATTGTTCTGAAGCCCGCTGACAAGGGTGGAAATATTGTACTTATGAATAGGGACTACTATATACGGGAAGCTAGAAGACAGCTTGATGATGGATTTACGTATAAAAAAATTATCATCTAGCCCGTTGTTGAAGTATCAAGCCTCCTTGAGAGAGTTGTTGAAAAAGGGTATTATGATTGGATTTTTTACATCAGGGTTGGCCGAGAAATTATTGCCTTCAAAATTAATTAAACCTTACTGGTACTTCTTGCCTAAAATTCATAAATGTGTAGAAAATCCACCCGGTCGCCCCATCGTATCCTGTAGGGGTTCTCTTACAGAGCCCATCTCAAAATATTTGGGAAATTGGTACTTACGCCCTCTTTTGTTCAGTATACCCTCATTCCTAAAAGATACCAAAACATTGTGGTATAATCTAATGGATAGACTATTTTACCCTGAGTATAAACTGGCATCAATAGATGTAGTCAACTTGTATACAAAATAAGACATAGGATGGATACAAGCAATTTAGGGATTTTTGCAAAGGAGAGCGGTTAGAGGAACATTTGAGTTCATTTTGGAGTTATTGAACTCTGTCTTAACTCACCATGCGTTCATGTTTATGCAAGATTGGTACATACAGGCATTTTGGACGGCGATGGGACGCCGGTAGCCCCCCTTTGGCTATTCTATTCTTGGCTATTTGGGAGGAAAGATTTATTTATAATGTTAGGAACCCCTTTTTGAAATATATCAAGTACTGGTCTCTTTTTATAGACGATGTGATCATTATATGGTCAGGAAGTAAAGAACAATTTGAGGAATTCACAATGTATATAAATGAGAATAATATGAACATGAATTTCACGGCCAACTTGGAGGGTGAATGAAATAGAATTCTTGGGTGTAACTGTTAAATTGAGGGAAATCAAATAGTGACAAAGGGCTTTAGAAAGCCTATAGCTAGTAACTCTATATTACATAGTGAAAGTTTCCACCCCGAACATGTGATCAGAGGATTGCCATATGGGCAATTTCTGAGGTTGCGTAGGAATAACTCAGAATATGGTGATTTTGTAGAACAGTCCGATGCAATTGATGACAGATTGAGAGCCCGAGGAATAGATGAAGATATTTTAACAATCTTTAATTTGTGAGAGCTATGAAACAACAGAGAAAAACTTGTGTGTAAGAACAAGAGAAAAGGAAAATTAGATAGATGTGTCTTCTCCTTCCAATATAGCCCACTAGCAGACCAAGTGAAACGAGTAATATATCGTTATTGGTATCTGCTAGAAAGTGATGTATCACTTCATGATAAAATCAAACAACCACCACTGGTATCATTTAGACGCACAAAAAACCTGAGAGAGGAATTAGTGAAAAGTACTCTCCTTGAGAAACAAAATACCTGGTTCTCAAGGAGTATTCCTAAAGGTAATCAGAAATGTGGTAACTGTAATTATTGTAAATATTTGAATAACAATATCAAGATAGAATTAGGTAATGAGGAATATTTAATTAATCAGTTTATCACATGTAGGTCAGATTTTGTGGTGTATGCACTTTGGTGTCCGTGCAATAAGTTCTATATGGGCAAAACTATCCGATAGTTGCAAATACGTTTTAGAGAACATTTATACTCATTGAAGACAGGAAAGGGAGCCCCTAGATGGATTACACATATGAAGGATGTACATAACAATGAGATAGAGGAGTTAGATTTGCTGGACTAACAAAGTATTTTTAATTCCTCAGGCGTTTAGATCGCCATACAAAATTGTTACAATGTGAGGCGCGTTTGGGTACTGTGTACAAAAAGCATTAGGGCTTTTAAGGTCTAAATGACCGTAATGACATATCTTCCTTTTTATGAATGAAACTATGTGTGTTACAATGTGTTGTTTAAATAAAGATTGACAGCTTTAGGGAGTATAAAGTACGTGATGACGTAACTCCCATTAGGCTTAGAGGAAGCGTGTGTCTACACGCGAAACAGCTGTTGCCGGCTTGTCAAGTCTTAGCGTGGTCTGGTGTATCCCGTACGCCTTTTTTCTATGGAGACAAGTTGCTGAATAAAGTAAGGTTTTTAAATCTATTACCTTTGGTGAGTGCCGTGAAGGTTTTCTACCTGCAAATAGTACTTTACAGTGACTGTCTTTTTATATTCCGAGCACCCCCCTCTATTTTTGGTAAAAATGTCTGTACCGTATGAAGATCTGGAACTGCATATATCTATCCATTTTTTGCTAGACAGAGTGGTGCCGGAGCAATTGTCTCTTTATTGCCGGAGTTCCTTGGTCACTGACCTTGTCTTGTTTCTGATCACCTCGTGTCTCTGCTGCCTGCCCTGACCTTCTGCTCATGACCTGACTACATTTCCTCTCTTCTTCTCTGGAACTCAGCCTATATGTCACCTGTTGTGGGCAGCAACCTGGGAATTTCTCACATCAAAGTTCAAATCTCCAGTACAAGAAGTTAAAGGATAAAAACCAGTGGACTCCTTAGACCCTGCTTCTTGGCATGGTTCTACATCAAAGCTTGCAGCTGACCCCATGGTATTTTGGTCCTCGAACAGTAAGAGTTAGGGTATGTTTACATGGCGTATTGTGGCACGCACTGTATGTGCCGCAATACGCTGGGTGTTTAAGAAGCACGCGCTGGCCATCGTCAGTTCTTTTGTACGCCGCGAAAAACGTCGAGTATTCATAGCTCTCAATGAGAGCTATGAATTACTGTAATTTGGGGGGCGTATTTAGGCCATGTTGCAGTGCAATTACGTTGTGTGAACATATCCTTATGGCTATGTCGTCATGCTTTTTAATGTGCAAACTTCCCCCAGCTTTCTGTCCAAGAGCACTTCTGTTGCCTAAACCTGCTCTAGTTTCCAGAATGCCGTAATCCTCCAGGTGGAGCAGACCCCAGGCCTAACTACTTCTCAGGTCAACAGCAGCACTAGTAGGCACTGTACACAGACCATAAGCACTTTACTCTATTGCCCCCCTCTTTTATCCCTTCCTAACTGTTCCTCCCCAGTAGCTACCCATCACAGAACTATCCAAGCATATCAGCGCTTACACCTATGTCTTCCTGGGAGCATCAGGCTTTTCCTGGACATCCTCTACCATCTATCCTCCCATATAGCTAGTAGCCAGGAAGACCAGAATTGCTTCAGCCAACCACAGCAGAATGTCCCAATAGCACTTCCGAATATTGCGAATCATAATCCGGACAATCTGAAATAAGGCAACGTACTTACAGTGTATATAGTCACATGCAGTGATCCCTCAAATTACAGTATTATTTGTCTTCAGGGTGACCACTGTAGATTGGAATTATTATAACCTGATTTTCTAAGTTTATAGAAACTGGTAACTAGTTTCAGAGCCCTAAAATGTCACTCCAACATAATGGAAAAAGATTGCAGAAAATTAAACAGATAACTAATAGAGATACAGCAAGTCCTTACATATAACTGTCACAAAGTGCTGCTGGAAGCTGGAAATCACTTTCTTAACTGAAGATAGGAATTATTTTAGTTATGTACTTTATATACAATGTTCCAGAAAAATAAAATGGAATTGCCCTTACCTCGTGGCCAAAGGAAACTGCTCATCCTGGCACATGTAAAGAGCAGTACAAGACATGTAGTACTGCACTGTACTATAGAGAGGTGCTGATTATTTCGATATTCAAGCCGATAACATGTGCCGCAGATCGCCAATGTCTGGGACATTGAATGTTGTGTATAGTTTCAAGTTTAAATATCCCAGAAAAGACCATTGTATGTTGAAGTATCACATCCTGATCCCAATGTAATTTAAGAGACCACTGTGTACATGCATAAACAGTGCAAAACAACTACTGAGCAGTCTCTCAAATAACTAGTCTATTTAAAGAAACAGAGAACCAGTAAGCCACATTCCATGCAAAATGGAGAAAAATAAAGTTCACCCCTTACAGGTTTACCTATAAATATTCTGCATTTTGCTAAGCGTTTAAAGGCTAGGCAGACAGATGCTCATACTCACAGAAAAAAGAAAGGACAAGTTGCATTTTGATATTTGCCCACTTTCTAATGTGTTCAGTAGGTTTGACCAACTTGATTATGTAGAGTCTGTTAATTAAAACTATATAAATAATCACCACCTGAAAATCATTTGCAGGTTAGAGCCTGAAACCGAAGCTATTAATTAAAGCCTGCAAATCCTAGCCATCCACTATAATCAATCAATAACATGATAGGTTATCTCCAAAAATCAATATGAATCTTTATAAATGTGTAATTGCACAACTTTCCCATTAAAAACATTTAAAAGGGACACATAGTAAGCCCAACCAATAAAAAATGGGACAGTGGATGTTCACCAATAATATCATCAATATATAATCATACCAAAAGGTACATACTGTAAGTCAAATGTAAAGCCATAATATTACATGTACAGCACATAATTCAAAGATCCAATCACTAATAAGATTTTGAGTAACATACTAACCAGTAAAAGATGTGTACTAAAATTGATGGCAGTAGTGGATAAAGATGGGTAGCTTGTTTAAATAGCATATATCCATGCATTGGAACAATAGGAGGTAGGCTTTACAGGTGGATATTTACTGGCATAGTAATTCAAACAAACTCACCTGTCATTACATAGCGCATGTGTAATACATCAGTATATATCATTCATTGCTTCCATAATTTGTGACATATGGACTTGCAGTTAGGATACTTTTAAAGGGGTTCTTCGCCACAATGCAAAATTGATGTGGGAAGCTTTGCAATGATAAATAATAAACATTTTCACCACTTCATCTTATTAAAATTTCTGGGATTGTGTTTGTTTTAGCTGCTCCTTTAGTGAATCCATTGTCTTTACCGTCGTCTCCCAGGGGATACGACAGGGCTGAGAGCTCATTCAGTCCCAGTCGCAACATGCTCAGGGCAATTAACTTCTTCTCTCTGGCGAGATACTGAGTTGTTTCCAATCCCAGGTCGCTGTCAGGTCTAATCAGTCCTCTGTTCTCTTTAGTAATTAGTCAAAAACAGTGCAAATAATGAATAAAAAGAACTCAATGAGTTTGTGTGCATTGATTTAAAGAGGGAAAAAAAAAAAGAAAAAAAAAAAAAAAAAAAAAAAAACACAGGTTTGTCCTGCAGGGATTATGAAACCTAGGACCCTTGTGGCTCTGGAAGCAAAAAGCTTTACCTTTCAGGCTATCACAATGCTTTACATAACAGAACCCTATTTTTGACTACAGAGAGGAAAGGCGTGGTGTGATGTTTTATCCTGCTGGGTCTACAGGGTAATCATATTCAAAACTAATCAACACACGCCCATTCTGATCAAAAGAGCTTGAAAATGAGGATGCAGGAGGAGGTATGGAAATGCGATTGTGGCAAAACCCTTTATATCACTATGTTTACGTTCTGCAGGCTTGTTGTAATCATAACCAATTGCAGGTCCAGAAGCCCAGTAGCTAGTTGCACAGGACCAGTACTAACTGATGGGTTGCATGGAAAGTGTGCGAGAAGAACAAGCAATTCTAGTATGGCAGAAGGAAAGGATATGGCTGCCAAATACTGTCATCATGTGATTATATACCGGTATTGTTTAGTTTTGGAACATTATTATGGTGATATTATTTAGTTACTGCATGGTGGTAATACTAAGCCACTGTATTGATTATTATTTGTAGGGTAGGGTTATTCTGTGTACACAGAAACTGATACAGTATAGCTTGCCTTACACTTTCCAGGGTAGCACTTGAATCTTAGTAAATGCAGACCACATTACTGTGCACAAGGCAGAAATGCCAAGTAGAAATGACACTACGAGTGGCATTTACATTTATAAATCGTACCACTGATAACTATTTGATGGCAGTAAAATTAATGATCTTATTGTTAATCTTCTTTGTTATTTGACAATTACAGTTGTTCAGAAACAAGTAAATCAATAAGATGACTGAAGAGTGTAAATGGACTTTTAATGGAGGTACATAATAGCCCTTGTATTTAGGGCAGTGTGAGCTATAAAATGTCAATGTTTGTATGAACATTAGGCATATACACCAGGAAAATCTACCAATGAATACTTTTAGTACCAAGATGTAAACTGAAAAAGATGTTCTTTTGGTGTGCTTTGTTTGTTTTATTGTTTGATTGGTAAAGGGGTTACTTGTTCCCTCCAAAGTATTTCCTGTATATCTCTTGGATATGCCATCTCAATAGTCAGCTAGAGTATGGTGGCGGGTCTCTCATCTTAGGACCCAACAAACTCATCTTTGGAACGGCCATCCGAAGTGTCTATGAGGAGTTGGTTTATCGGGCATTGTGATGAATGACTCTCATACATTCTGTACCTATGGGGAGTTACGAGTACAGTACACCTCTGGAATCCACACCTATCACACTTTAATAGCATATCCCAGCAATATGCCATGAAAGTCTGTGGTGGGAACACAGCTTTAACAGTACTGAAAAATGTATTTAACTATATAGCTGTAGGCAAAAAACTAAATAAAAAACACAAAAAAGTATACTGCACTAGGTAGCAAGTGACAGACATATGCAGCTTCATCAGCATATTGCTGCATACCCTAGGGGCATATATTCAACATATTGATATCCCAGTTAGTGTAATTGCCAAATATGGTCAACTGGGTGTTACCATTCCAGTCTTCAAAGGGGTGTGTGTCTGCACACACTGATTCTTATTGATCTCAAGCATGATTGGACCTTTGTCCAGACACAGTGCCTGGGACACCCCCCTCCCCCAATGGTAATAACTACATTTTTAGGGTTAGGTCGCCCCGACCATCAATACATAGGACAAAAAAATTGTTTTGTTGGTTGAAAAACACCAAAACCTAAATAAATAGCACTTTGATTGAACCTGACTGTTTGCGTCAGGTTTTTTGTCCAATGCAAGCTGGGTTATGACATATTTTGTGGTAGGTTTTTAGTTTTTTGGTAAAATTTTTGGGACAGTTTTTAATTATGTTTATGCAAAAATTTTTTATACATGGCTTTTAAAAATCCAGGGGGCAGCAGGTTGTCTGATTTTCACGTTCCAAAATCCGTGTGCCAATCTATATAGTATAGTTTTAATTTTAATTATTTTTTTGTTTTTTTTTTTTTGTTTGTTTTGTTTTTTAAGAATTCTTTAATTTTAGGGGAAAGGGGTGGCGGACTGTGACTGTTTGAGGTTAGGCGGTGGCGGGTATACGGGGCGCGTGGGGTATTAGCGTGGACGGTTTAGGCAACCGGATAAGTTGTTTTGTAGTAAGGTAAGGGGCGGGGGGGGGGGGGGTTGTTTATTTTGTTTTCTGGGTGTTTTTGGTTCCAGGTTGGCGAAGGTGCGGGAGGGTGGTTGTAATGGTGGGGAGGGGGGGGCTGGGGGGGGGGTTTGGGTGGTTTGGGGGTTTGTTGGGGGTGGTTTGGGGGGGAGTTTGGTTTTTGTTTTTGGTTTTTTATTATTTAGGTAGGGGGGAGGTTGTAGGAATCGGGAAGCGGGCGGAGGGGGGGGGGGGGGGGTGAGGGGGGGGGATGGTGGATTTGGGTTTGTTGGCTGTTGGTGGGGTGGGGGGGGGGTTTTGGAGGGGAGAAGTGGGGCAGGGGGGTGGGGGGGGGCGTTTTGGGGGTGGGAGGTGGGGGAATGGGGGGGGAGGGGTAAGGGGTGGGGGTGGGGGGAGGTTCGCGGTTTCGGGTGGGGTGGGGGGGGGGGGTTTTTTTGGTGGGGGGTTTGGGGTGGGGAATTGGGGGGGGTGGTTTTGGGTATTGGGGGGGGGGGCTTAAGGGGGTGGGGGGCGGGGGGTTTGAGGGGGGGCGGGGGGGGGGGGGGGGGGGTGGGGGGGGGGGGGGGGGGGGGGGTTGGTGGGGGATCGGTGGGTGGAGGGGGGGGGGGGTGGCGGGAGTTTCTGGGGCGAGTCGGGGGTTAGTCGTTATTCGTCGGACGTTTATTTTTTTCTTTTTTTCTTCCCGTTTTTTTTTCCCGTTCAGTTTCTTTTTCAACGGGGTCTAGTGGTTTTCAAGGATTAATTTTAAAACCGGCGACCACGCCGTCAATAAAGAAATTTGGCGAATCTGAATAGATTTATCTGAAGGGGCGGGCGGGGAGCAGGGTACCTGGTCGAGAGCGGAATATATGTCCCGCCGCGACGAATATCATCAACCGCGAAAATATGTCGCGATGCGAAAGCGAAGAACGCCGAATGATAATCGAACGAAAGCGCTGAGAGCGCGAAATTTCCGATAGCGGAAAAATAATTTAAACAACGAACAAATAGGGAAAATGCAGACCGATCGGCGACGCGGAATATTTCTCCGATTCCGCCGAAAATGAAATTGGTTTATTCGCGAATACGCGCGACGACGAAGCGCGAATAATTAGAGCCGAATTTAAGGGCGACGAAATAAGTTGAGTACGGTCACCGAAATTAACATGGTCTTTAATCTTATCGGCAACACAACGGGCAACGGCATCCTTGAGGCTCAATCCTACGTGGGTACGGATCTGTCTGCCTTGCCGAAATGATAAAGTATAAAATACAGACATACAATATCCCGGACAGAATCCCCTACGCAGACGAATCTTATATGTACTGATTGAGTACCAAATAATTTGGTCCAGGTATCGGAGCGGGCACCTAGTAGAAATTAGAGACATCTGACGGCTTCAGAGCGCGGATGGTGTTTCATTGTATTGATAGCAGGAGGTGTCTCTAATAGGTGTGCTAGTTTTGACAGTAGGAGAGTGAAGGTTCGTGTGAGCGAGCACCGTGAGGTCTAGAAGCGACTGAAGGTAGATTGACCATGACATACATATTTATATTCTTGATCTTATTCAGAACTTGCCAATGAGTGAGTTTTTTAGTAATTGGCATGGCTTTTTTGTGTCCCCGCATTAGAAAAACAGATTCTTTAAAGGGACTTTGTAATTACCTCCAATTTCACTGATTGGCCTAGACATGCCTTTCTTTAGTTAAATGATTTCTTTATATTTGACTCTTTTTTCTTGTTTAGATAATAATTCTTTAGTTAAATTTGAATTTGAATGAAGTAACTTCTTAGGATCTTTTAGGAATTCATCTCTTTTCCTTAGATTGATGAATTTTTTAATTAGAAATGAATTTCCCTATTACTTTTACATCAAGCATCAATTTTATCACCTCATTGAAGACACAACAGAAGACAACGCTGTAGAGAAATAAAATGGTTGGAGTAGTGGACAAGAAGAAAATGATGAGTTCTGAGGAAATGAAATATAACCCACACCATTATAAGAACTAACGGGAGAGTTTAGTTTCTTTTATTTACAAATGTGCGGCTGTTGTTGTTTTTTAAAAAAAAGCATAGGAAATGGGGAGGAAAAGACTTAGACAAAAGATTGTTCCAGTCGTTTTGTTTTTATATGAAGAAATAAGAATTAAAAGATGTTCCAGATAGTCTCTTCTGCTAATATGTTTTATTAATGAAAAAGAATAAAATATTTAATGTGTCCAGATATGTTTAATACCAGTTTATGTTATTTCTCTCATGTGTTTCTTGAGAGGTGTAGTTGAAACTCAGTTTACTCACACTGACTGTTTACAGCAGAATCTTCTCAATGTAGGATTTATGTAATCGTTATCGAGGCTCAGATGGTTTAATATGTTGGTACTGTTGTGGTTGGCTCCTTTTATATATTGGTGTTTAGGTTTTGTGTGTTGGATTGTTGGTTTGGTGTTATCACGCATTACTGGATGTGCGTGGGAACGACGGGGTCGGGGTGATTTGTGGAGGCGGCGCGGGTGGGGCTTAAAGAGTGTAGGTGAGGTTGTGGGGTTGCAGCTTTTATATCGTGTAGTTCGGGGTCTGTGAACACTTACGTGGGGATTTGTTGTTTACAGTGCTGATCATATTTGACAATGTTATTAACGAATGACAAGGGGTGCATGGACCCTCAGGCGTGTCGCAGATTAAGGTCGCTTAGCGGGTATTATCCTGCTGTGTTGAGGACGGGGGTAAGTGGGTGGGTATGGGAAGAGGGTTGGTGGGGGTAAGGATTTGGTTAGGAACTTTATTAATTTGTTTTTTTTGTTTTGGCGGGAAAATTATTAATTATGATTATTTGACGAGAATTTTGTTCTTGGATCATCAACTTTAATTTTGCTATTGGTTTTGCCTATATCTTTTGAATTAATTTATAAGGGGACCTCTTTTTTAATCGTTATATTGAAAATCTCGATATCGTAAGAAGTGTCACTTGTTTTATCTGAGTCTTAAACATGGTTTGGTTATGTAACTTCGGTAAATTGGAGGGGGGGGGGTGGGAAAATAGCCTAGTTGGAGTTACTGCGTTTAGTGGTGTAGCGGTGAATTGGATTGGATTTTCTAAATGAATATGTTTCACGGGCCATTTGGTGTGGTGAGGTGTGTTGTTATCATTTTAGTCATGCCTTTAAGATTTGAAAGGATGATTCCCTAACTCTATAGACATCACTAGTAAGTAAAGGAAGTATCGTGACTTTATCTACGATTACAGTATTCTACGCAACACCTCGCTCCTCCTCAGCAACAAACTAGGCCTATCCCCATACCGGTGTGGTTCTTTTTTAAATTTGATTTATTTTTTTGTTTTTTAATCAAGATTTTAATTTTAATAAAGTTATTTTTATATTATATTTTCACCTCATTATTGTAACTTTTTAATTTTTTTTGAAAATAAAATTTCTAAGAACACTATTTCTCTTTGCCTTATACACAGTTTGATTATCCACTGTTTTAATAAAGGGGCTCCACTTCAGGTTTTTTTTTTTTTATTTAACATCTTTATAATTATTCTTTAAAACGGGAAAGCGTTGTGTCTAATGCTTTGTTTGTGTGTGTGCTTTCTAAATATAAAAAGTAGGTGTTGCTTTTTGTAATATTTTCTGCATCCTGGCTTGTCTCGCCTGAGCTGTGCTGTTTTTACTGTCTAGTTGCTGTGTTCTTGCAGTATGGTGTCGGATTTTTTCTTTGGCCTTTTGTCTGAATGTTATATATGCTTATATCATTGTTTATTGTTTTTTATACATCTTTGAATGGATTCTAGGATCAATCACTCGGAGGACTAAGGAACAATGGTTTCAAGCATAAACTATGGTCGATGTTTATTATTATTGATTTACATAATTTCTTCAACCTTCTTACAATTTGATTCGGTGGGTACAGCGATATAGTCCCCTTCCCACCTTTTTTATTATGTCTGGAATCTCTATGAGTGTGTAACAGCACCTGCTTTTCCTTAAGCTTAGACTGAATTTTTTGCCTTATTCTTCATCAGTAATAAAAAATAATTCAACAAAAAATGGCCATATTTTCTTTTTTTTCTTCTTTTTTCATCATTTTTGTTTGCTAGCAGGTTTCCAAAGGTAAAATGTCTCTGTCGGTTAATTGCTAATAAACATATCCACCGTAATTGCCTCTACCTATGAATGGTCTTATCGAATGCGGAAATGTGTGAGCTAAGAATGGTGGGGTAAGGCAAAGGGACGGTAGGTGGCAATGTAAGTGGAGGGAATTGCTTTAGCTTATTTTATAATCTTGCTCTGCAGTATTATTTTAAATCCATAGTTAGATTTATATTTCAGCTGATCTCACTTGAATGATTTATATTTCTGAATTCGCATTTGATTGCATTTTTTCTAACTGCCCTATGTTATCTGCTAATGCAGTTAGAGTTAAGTTTTCAGATTTTACATTTATTTGTGACGTTGAAAACTCAATATTTTTTACCTATGGAAAAGCCTATTGCTTCTTGATTAGTGTAGCTAATGGATTAATTGTCCTTAATTTTAAAAAACTCTAATTTCAAAAACACACCTTTCCATTTAATATTTTATCTATCACTTTATATTATATTCTCCTTCATATAATTTTCTTTTTAATCTTTCCTACATCCATGCCACTGATCTTCACCTACTACTGTCTCCTTGCCTGTGAATCTTTCCTGTATTGAAATTCTCTTTAAGGGAACTTTTAAGACCTACTATCATAGTTATCTGTTTTATATACTATTTTTTCTATTATTTATTTGATTTTTTAATTTGTGTTTGTCTGTTTCACTAAAATAATTTAGTTTCATGTTATTTTGTGCCTTTTTTCATATAGAAGTTTTATTTTGTTTTTGCTTAGTGTTTTAATATAAATGACGACTATAGTCAAGATAGATAACTACAAGGTCTTAATTTGGGCCTAGTCCCAATTTTTGTAAATGTGTTTATCTAGTGATGCTTAATACAGTAGGTTTATGGTTTTGTATTTATTATAATTATGACATTTTTATATCATCTGCTGGTTGAAGGTTTCCGCCTACCTTTTATTTTTTTTTCTTTAAATGCATTAAATATTATTTAAGTTAAAAGAAATTCATAAAACGGCTGGAGCTAGCAAGTGTTCCGGTTCATTTAGATACAGCTGTCTAATTTTTATGTTATATTATACATTAATGGGGTTTATGTGTTTTGCCAACATTTTTTGTTGCTCTGTTTTGTTTTATTAGAGTTTCAATTTCTTGCACAATTTATTAAATGGATAGTATTCCATATTTGGTACGACTGAAAAAAAAAAAAGAAATCGGAGTGAATAAAAAAAAAAAGAAGTAAAAAGAACTACGAAGAATAGTGGCATATCTATAGCAGAAAAAATGTCTTTTTAATTTTTTCTTTTTTTTGTTATCTGTTTTTCCTTTTTTTGCGTCTGCACTCTTTTAGTGCCTTAGATGTCTTTGGGTTAATTTTTAGGTTAAGTGTGTATTGGTTAACATTAAGCCAAGTCTGTGTAGGTCAAACTAGGGTTGTTGTTTGCGTTGGAAGGTGGGGAAATATGGGTTTTATTTTTATTTGATTCTCATTGGTTGCGTGTTGCGGGTCCTTTTTTCGCTATTTGAAGTGGGACTTCATTGTGCATTCATGCGGAAGTGACCTTATCTTATTATGGAATAAATTATGTGTTTCAAGTTCTGAGGGCTTTCAGTTTTTACTTAAGTTTTATAGAACACAGTTTTGTAGTTGCCGAGCTCCAGTTGGAGGGGGGCTGGAATGGATTTTTCATTCATAATCTCATTTCTAT
The DNA here is from genome assembly GCA_025379985.1 of Phyllomedusa bahiana. NCBI lineage: Eukaryota > Metazoa > Chordata > Amphibia > Anura > Hylidae > Phyllomedusa > Phyllomedusa bahiana. Next base: position 56,638 of record JAODAL010008507.1, read on the forward strand.
TTCTTTTCTAATACTCACCTTTAATATGACAAAAAGAACGAGAGTGTAAATCTGGTAACCAAACTTGATAAGAGGAAATGGGAATGGAAGCATCTTAGTTATGAGGAGATAGATAATGCGAAAATAATTTAATTTAATTAAAAAATTAATTAATCAATTTATTTTTAAACTTATTTTATAGCCTTTAGAAAAAGATTCTGGATCCAGTCGGGGGTACAGGCGGACGGAGACTAATTGGGGAGGGACTCAGGGGTTAGGGGGTCCATGATTATTTTATTTAATATAAATTTATATATAAATGAACTCCTAACAAAAAAAGTTATGGGAAAGAACAAAAATAATTTTCATTGTAAAGTTGTGTAAAGCCTCCCTCTAAAATGGATTTGATTATTCTAAAGGGACATTCCCTCCTTCTGGTGCTCGGGAGGGAAAAAACAAAAAAAGGGAAACAAAAGTTTTTCAATCTCCACATGAGGGGAATCTAGTGGTTCTTCAATGTGTAAGAAATGTTTACTTCTTGATGGAGACATTCATATAGCTCCCATATACGAGGAGAGCTGGTCACCAGCAGGAGTAAGAGAAACGTTGGGAGTTAGTTCTCATTAGTAAGGCTCTTTGATTTGCTACCTGAAAGAGCTTTTAAAAAAAGAATATTAATTTACGTTATTATGTAGTCGTTTATCTATATATAATATCTAAGATTTCCGGATTCATCTCTTTCCTGATGAAATTTTGGGAGCAGGAAATTTATTCTATCCATATTTCTATTTAGGGCCAGTTGTTCTCTCATTATTGATCCAAGGTCTTCTCAATCATTAGGGGAGAAATACTAAGCTTAATAAATAAAACTCCTTTCTCCCTACACTTCACCCACATTTTACCCATCCCTTGGTTGAGAAACTTGATGGACATATGTCTTTTTTCCATCCCACTTATTTGTTTTACCTATATATCATGCTGTAATTTATATCTGGCCATCACTAATGACGACCTTACGTTTTTATATATATATGTTCTGTTTTATTTCTATATTAGTACTTTATAATTTTGTATTTTTATTTAATTTTTATTTTTTAGATTCTTTTGTTTTAATTCCAGAATTCTTTTAATGTTAATTTAAAACTATCTGGCCCACGAGGCCCAACGGTCATCTGATAATAAATAATGTTCCAATGTAAGCTGGAGGCTTGCCAGAGAACGCACATTGAGAGATTGATGTTAGTAGTTATCTAGGGGTTATCCAGCTTTATTAAACTGTTAATCTGTATATTGACTTATGTATAGGGAGGGCCTTATAAATCATATTAAAGACTACATAGGTTGGGGGTCAAAAACTAAATATGGTGTGGCTGCCCTGATCAGCGGCTGATTTGGAAACATGGTAGTCACACATGTTATAAGCATCTTTACTATCCTTAACAATGGCACTCTATTGTAGTCTCAATATCATAACTTCTATTTAGTCTCGTAAGTTATAATAACCTTAGTGTTGGTTGGTAAATACAACAGACTGCAGGGGTATTTGTACCATTATTAGATGAAATGGTGCAGAGTGTCAGAGTATCAGACTTTGTAATAATAATTTGTAATGCCAATACACCTTTTTTCGGTTAGGGTATGTAGTTCACCACCAGCAGCATTTTGGGTACCACAATGAACTTACAGTCTTTAAGATGAATTGTTTGGGGTCACATTAGACAGGGGTGTGTCAAACTGCCCGGGTCCCTCCAGTGTTGGGAAAACTACAACTCGACCTATCATGCACCCGCTATTATAGATTATACAAAATGCCTGATGATGGGAAAGTTGTATTGTCTTGTAGCTTTCCCCATAACAGATGGAGGGCCGGAGGCTCACATGTTTTTTCAGTTTTGACACCTTGTGATTTTAGACGGAACACCACAAACCACGCATTCCTAACTCACATTGAGCACGTGTGATTGTGATATTGGTGATTTTTACAAGCTCAAAATGTAAAAACATCGTTATTATCATACAATTGCAAGACTCACATGTTTTTAACAGAGATGATCCGCCCGACGTAAGATTGAATGGTGACCTATTTTACCTGTGTTCTCTGTCGGATCCGTACTTTCGGTATCCTTTCCAAAACGGAATTGAGTATTGACACCAGGCAGTGTAGGAGCCCAATAATAGAGTTAGTTAGGGTGTGTCATGCTGAATCCAATACAAGGATCATTAACGCTGCTTGCAAGGTTGGATCAGTGTGTGTCTTGATTCGAATTTGACGATACTATTTCTTGGATGCGATTGGTCGGGTCCAAACAACAAAAGGATGTCATAAATACTAATAATATATAAATCTCATAATCTATTTATACCTTTCTAATCGACCATTATCCCCCCACAATCAATCGTATCCTAAAAAACGCTTGTCACAGTGGAAACATACCCTGATGTATAAAAAAGATTAAAAGTATCAAGGCACATGGTAAAACATATAAAGAGGTTTACAGTGCCACATACTTAGTGCAGTTGGCTCTTTTCAGATTCAGCTAATTGTTAGGGGTTTCTAGAGTCAGATTCCTCTAACCTTCACCTCCTTCACCTTGGTAAGGTTGTCTAGTATACAGTAGGTTTCTTTTTGTGTTTTACTTGTTTCTTCCTTACTCAGGTATATATTATCAGGTAGTTTATGGTTTTATTTTTATTTCTTTGTTTTATAACATTTGTAATTGAGCAAGAGTGAATAGAAATTATTTGACAATATAGACATGTTATTGTGGTAGCCTATAAAACATCTTTTGTATTTATGCTTAGTAGATTCACATTTTCAAACTGTTGCACAGGAACCATGATGATTTATATACTATTTATAAATGTGTATGATCTGAGCCCTAGAAAAATTGTGTTGTGGCTTGTGAAATCATGGATTATGTTGCAGGCACCCAGTACTGTTATCTATGAACACCAAATAAATATATGAAGAATGGTAAAAGGTGGAGTAACAATGTTTACAGAAGCAAATAAACTAAGGGTTCAATTCTTGCATTGAAGGGGTCCATTGATGTATGTTAATTATGTGGACAATATTAACATGCTTAAATTATCTCCCCCCCCCCCACAAAAAAATAGTACTTTATATATTATTATAGTTATACAATATTCCTTCCCCACCTCTCTTATAAGTAATGTGTCATTGTGCAACACTGCCACTAAAAACACTTAAAAGAGACATCATAGTAATCCCAAACAATAAAAAATGGGACAGTGGGAGTTAACCACATAAATATATTCAATATATAATTTAACCCAAAAGGTACATACAATGTGCCAAGCAAAAGCGGTAACAATGTTATGAACTTTTGACTTTCAGGCTCCATATCTCCCTATCCACTACAGTTTTGAACGTGAGACTACCATCATTTTAGACAATCATCTTGACTATTTCTTACATTAATTTGACTTGCAACTATTTGCTTTATCTTTTAGTTCTGCAGGATTCTTTGTAAGTAACAGATCATTGTTCGGTTTACTCCTAACTATCTAGACTTTAATCTTTATTATTTTGTTAGTATTTTGTAAATCCACCTTGGCTTTCAACATTGCCTGAATCTTTCTGGGTATGTCTCGATTAGATTCAAACAAGTCTCGACTGAAATCTGATTCTGGGTCTCCTCTACACATTCACAATGTTGGTGCATACTGGTTGACTCATGTGGGTACGAATACAGCTTATTTTTCCACTCTTTCCAGAAAGTGTTGTTTGGGTTTGAGATAGTGGAGGACTTTGGGGAGGCAGTACAGCAACTCTACTTAATTGTCATTTGAAATCATTTTTCATTCTCGACATCTCCAAGTCTGATTTGGCGTAATTGTCATTGCTGAAACTACTGTATCGTTGCTTCATGGTGCCATGCACGCACGGTCCCCTCGCCTTGGACCTTCAGCGGTCCGTGCCTGCTTTGTCTCCACTTTGGCTTCCTGGTGGGGTTCAGCAGCCTGTTTCCCTTTTGTTTGCTGCAAGTTGTCCTGTGTTTTCCCGGCCCTTGCTCTGCTTCCCCTGGGGTCCTGTGAGCCTGCTTTCCCTAGGGCGGGAACGCGGCAGTTTCCCTGCCCTTTTAAAAGGTTCTGTGCCCTGTTTCCCTTTCTCTTGACCTGTGCCCCCTGGGTATAGAGGAACTCCTGTCTTTGCTCGGTCATTTTCCATTGTTGTGCCTCATCTGGTGCTTGTCATCTGAGCTCCTGGTTCTAGGTCTGTTTTTGGATTAACCCGGGTCCCGGTTCAGTTCCGCAGTCCATCGAGTCCTGACCACTTGTCTGTCATGCCTAAGTGAAGCTTTTGTATAACAATCCATTCGTCTTTGAAAGTGAGCCTTGTCCTGAGTTACTTTTTTTGTGAAAAAAGGGGAAAAAACGTCCTTGGGCATGTTGCTTGTATTTGGCCCAGCCGGGCAAGTTCGTTTTAAAGATCGGGAGAGTTCTCCCCTTTCTGAATTCTGCATTTGTTTCAGCTATCTTTTTCACTGCAAGGTAATACATAGTTGATGGTTTCATCGTCTTTCTTTCCTCATTTGTGACAGGTAAGTAAGCTCTGCTTAGAGTATTTGCAATCAGTAAATCTCTACCTGGACAGTAGCACATGTCAAAATCCTATTTCTGAAGTCGTAAGACCATGCACTGTAGTCTCTTTTGGGGTATTTAGTAGTGGTTTCTCCAAAGGTTTGTGATCCAAATGCACTGTAAATGTTTGGGGGCCTTTTTTAGTCTGTGATAAAGTATTTAAATCTCTCTCTGGGAAATTTTTCAAAATCATGATAGGCTAAAACCTGTTTTCCATTTCTTTTTTAAAATTTCTTATTACTTGTTTTTGCAGAGTCGTACGTGGAAAGACCTCGTGAAGCTGTTTAGGAGGATTATTAACATAGATTTAATTTTAACTCTTCGTCGAGGGCCACCTGGATGGAGCCAAAAATTTAGCATACAACCAAATTGAACACATGGGTTGGAACAAGAGATAGGCAAAAAAAAAAATGGGGGTCTAGAGAAATTTACTGGATATTTCCCCGTTTAAATACATTTAAAACCCCTTTGGGCCTAAAAATGAATTACGGGAGTAAATTGAGTGATGTATGTTTTTATTTATTTTTTTTTTTTTAAGTTTTATTGTGTTTTTTATATTGGTTCTTTTTATTGTATCTTCTTATTTTAAAACCATATTTTTTACTTGTTTTAAAATATGTAGATTTATTCATTTTGGGAAAGTATAAATGAGAAAAAAAGTAAGATATATTTTTATTTATCATGTTAAATTTTTTTTTTTACATGTTTGAAAATGTTTTTTTTTATAAAAAGTTTTTTAATTTTATTATTTTTTTTCCAATAATTACATAATCTGTATAAGTATATCGAACGTATAGTATTTTGGGTTTATATTTTTAAACGGACTCGGAGACAGGCCGGTGGGGGGGGCCTTTAAAGTTTTCATTCACAGCCCTCCGCCCCCGTTGACTCCGTAGGAGTATAAGAATGGCTATGTTTCCTGTTTTAATTTGTCCCGAAGAAAAAGGTCAGTGTATTTTGAAAAGCTTCAAATTTTATGAAAAAAGAAACCTTATTAACCCACAGCGTTGGAGTTTTCTAAGGTGTGCGCCCCGGGGAAGCAGGTCATTTCTGAACCTTTTTTGTGTTCTCTTAAAAAAAAACTTTTTCTTGGGTCGGCCCGGGAAACCCCATGGGACGCCGGGGGGCCCTTGGGGAGGCCCAAGTGTTGGAAACCCGCCCAAACTGCAGCTTTCTCTCTAGCCCCTTTGGGGGGGGGCTTTTTTTCCCCGGGGTGTAGGAATAGTACAGCTCTGCAGGTGAGCAATATCCTACTGTGAATTTAAAAATACCTACCCGGGGTTTCACTATGGTTGTGCTCGTTTTCTTTTTTGTTTTTCCAAATCGTATTTTTGTTTTTCCTTTCATGACAATAGAGTGAAGGGCCCATTATGGGAAAAAATCTGGAAGAAAAACCCTAAAGGGTTTCCCTTAACCCCCCAACTTTGGGCAATTGCCAAACAGTCCTAGGACCCCGAGGGCTCTTTTTTGGCGAGCACAACAAGTACCAAACCATTGACCCCAAAAATTTAAAAAACCTTTTAACAAAAAAAACCCCCCCAGAAAAAAACTCACATAGAGCAAGAATCGCCTTGAAAAGATACAAAAGAAAAAAACTTGGATTCCTTTAGGTTTAAAGGGGCCCCAAACAAATTTTGGAGATTAAAATAGACAATCCCCTAGGACGGGACAGTGTAGTTTCCCCACAAGTACTAGACCAGCAAGCTTCATATAGAGGCCTTAAAAATTTAATATTCCCCTCTTTAAATGGGGCTTTTGGCTGTGCTTTCCTGGGGGGGGATCATCCCTGCCCCCAAAAGTTCTTTGAAAATTGTTGTAGCAACTGCCTCCATGTGATTTTTAAAAGGAGGGGGGAAAATAAAAAAGACTAAAAAATTTTGGCCCCAAAATTTTCAGATGGTGTTGGGTAAAATAACTACATTTCAATACCGTTTCAGAAGTTTGGGGTTTACCCCGGGGCCCCTTTTTTGTGTTTTTCCCCGAAAAACCCCAATTTCTTTTATTTATCAAAATTTAGTTGCCAAAAATGAATAGCCAATGTCCGCTTGAAAAGGTTAGAAATGGGATGATTTTTTTTTTTAAAAATAAAATTTTTCTTACTTAAAACTTTGTTTTTGGTGCAGGAGAATGCTCCCTTTGCCAAAAATTCCCACCCCATTGCAGATTTTTGAAAATTTTCCCTGTTAATTTGCTGGGGTTTAATTTGGAGAAATTTCACCCCAAATGCTTCAAAAAGCCCCCCTAAAAGTTGGATTGACTTGCGGGGAAACATTTTTGTGTACCCTAGGGGAAAGGGCTGCCCCACAAACAGTTTAAATGGGGTTTGAGACCCGGGTGACTTTGCTGGCCACTCCATTACAAAATAAAAAATTAAAAAAAACCCCGGGGTTTTTTTCCCCCTGTTTTTCCCCCTAAAATAGTTCTTGCAAAAATTTGGAGGTTTTGCTTTGGGTCATTGTACTGTTAAAGGATAAAATTTGGGCCCTCCAATTTCCAAGCGCTGTCCACGGGGTATGGCATGGTGTTGCAAAAATGGAGTGATACCCTTTTCCCTTATTAAAAAACCCCCTTTTACCTTGTACAAATCTCCCACTTTACAGCACCAAAAAAAACCCCCGACCCCTCACATACCTCCACCCCTGCTTTGGGCAGGGTGGTTTTCAAAGGGACTCTTCCCCTATTTTTCAGTTTTTTTGGTTCACAAATGTTCTTTTGGTGAATTTCCCAAAAACCTTTGAAATTCGATTCGTCGTCCCCTTTAAAACTTTTTTCCCCCTTTTTCCTCTGTCCAAAAGTCTTTTTAGCCCATAAATTAAACTTTTCCTTTTTTTAGCCAGGGCTTTAGATATGGCTTTTTTTTGCCAACTTGGGCCCCGAAGGCCCAGCATCACGGAGTCGCCCTCTTCAATTTTAGACGTTGACACGGTGTTTTGGGAGAGGTTTCAATTTTTAATGAAATGCTGTAGTTGGGGCCTGTGAGGCTTCGATTTCTCAAACTTTGAGGAACTTAATGTAATTGTCTTGTTTTTCAGTTGTGAGCTGGGCTCCATTCACTTTTCCTCTGTTGAGCTGTTTTTTTTGCTCTCCTCTGAAGGGGGTAGTACAACAATGTAGGAAATCTTTCCGTTTCTTGGCAATTTCTCGCAAAAATACCTTCATCTTTCAGAAAAGGGAATAGACGTCGAGTTTCACATGAAAGTTCTCTTTTTCGGGCCCATTTTGAAATTTTTAAAGGGGAACCCAACCCGAGTAATGCTCCCCAGATTCCCCAACTAAAAAAAAAGGGAAGGCCCGTTTTTAATGGGCTTCTTAATTCAGCAAAAATTTTTTTAGCTGTGCAAAAATATTTTGGCAAAATTTTTTTTTTCAAGGGTGTTTCCAAAAAAATCCAATGGGTTTTCCTTTACACAGTTTAGAAAACCCAAAATTTTTCCAGGGAGAACCCTGGAGTGAGGGGTTTTTGGAAAAGGGGGCCCTCAAAAACGCCTATGTAAATTGCTTAACAACCAGATTTTTCCGGGCTAAAATTAGCCCTTTTTGCCCAAATTTCCAAATTTTAATAGAGTTTTATTTCTTGATTAAATTAATTTTTGGGGGCCTTCATTAAAAAAAAAATTTGGGCCATTTCTTAAAAAATAAGAAATTTCTAAGTGCCCCCCAAACTTTTAAATGGTAGGGTAACTAAAACCCAATACAAAAGGACAACAAAACCCCTCACCACTTCCAACCCCCAAAAATTTTTTTATTACCAAATTTTTAAATTTTAAATTCATTACAACAAAATAGGTAAAATTTAGTATGCCCTATTTTTAAAAGCATTAGATACTTTTTGTATCGGGTTTTCGACCCCCCACATGGAAAGGAGACCCCCTAAGGGGGCCCCCCCAACATTTTTTTGGACCCAGGGGAATTTTATAGTTTTGGGGGCTCCCTTTTCAGGGAGAAGGGCAGAAAAAGAGAGCCAGAAAGCAGAAGGAAAAGTGGGGAAGTTATTTACAGTTGTGGAGTAAATTTAAAATTAGCGTGGGGGGGGGCCCTTTAAAAAAAAACCCCCCCAAACGGGGGAAACCCCCAAGAATAATTTCCCTTTGGGCCACAAGAATCCACCCACGGGGGGGGCCCCCAAAAGAATCCCCCACGGTTGTGCCCCAAGAATCCCCCCCAAACTGGTGGCCCCCCAAAAACCCAATTTTTTTGGGGGGGCCCCCCAAAAATTTAAAACTTCATTTTGGGCCTCAAGAACCCACTCCACTGGGGGGCCCCTCCCAAGGGGGAATTCAATCCACTTTTTTGGGTCCAAGACACCCCAGCCAGACACTGTACTTTTTTTTCCCCTTTTTTTAGGAAAAATTTAAAAAAAAGCTAGTAGCATTTTAAACAAAAAGGGTATTACCCTACTAAGCTTTTAAACCCTTTGGGGTACTTTCCCCCTTTAAAAAAAAATTAAAGGAAAATTTTTTAAAAAAAAATTTTGGGGAAATTTTTTCCCCTTTTCCCCCCCCCCAAAAAAATTTTTTTTTTAAAAATTCCCTTTTTTTAAAAAAAAAAAAAAAATTAAATTTTTTAAAAAAAATTTTGGTTTTGGGGGGGGTTTTTTGGGGGGGGGGGCCCCCCCCCCGGGGGGTTTTTTTCCCCCTTTTTTTAAATTTTTTTTTTTTTTTTTAAAATTTTTTAAAAAATAAATTTTTAAAAAAAAGGGGGTTTTAAAAAAATTATTTTCCCTTTAAAAAAAAAAAAAATTTTTTTTTTTTTAAAAAAAAAAAAATTTTTTTTTTTAAAATTTTAAAAATTTTTTTTTTAAAAAAAAGCTTGGAAGGGGTTCCAAATTTTTAAAAATTTTTTTTTCCCCCCCCCTTTTTTTTTCCAAAAAAATTTTTTTTTTTTCTAAAAATTTTTTTTTTTCTTTTTCCCCCTTTTAAAAAAAAACCCCCCTTTTTTTTTTAAAAAATTTTTTTTTTTAAAATTTTTTTCCCCCTTTTTTTGGGGGGGGAAAAAAATTTCCCCAAAAAAAAAAAAAATTTTTAAAAAAATTTTTTTTTTTTTCCCAAAAAAAAATTTTTCCCCCTTTTTTTTTGTTCCTTTAATTTTTTTTTTTGGGAAATTTTTTAAATTTTTTTTTTAAAAAAAAGGGGGCCCGGGGGGTTTTTTTTTAAAAAAAAAAAAAAGGGGTTAAAATTTTTTCCCCCTTTTTTTTGGGGGCCCTTTTAAAAACCCCTTTAAAAAGGGGCCAAAAACCCCCAAAGGTTTAAAACCTTTTAAAATTTTTCCCTTTTTTCCCCCCAAAAAAAAAAAGGGGGGGGAAAATTTTTTTTTGGGAAGGTTTTTAAAAATTTTTGGGGGAAAAACCGGAAAAAAAAGTGGGAAAAAATAATTTTAAACCCCCAAAATTTTTTTAAAAAAAATTTTTTTTTGGCCCCCCCCAAAAAAAACCCACCCGGGGGTTTTTTTTCCCCCCAAAAAGTTGGGGGGGGAAAAAAATTTTTTTTTTCCCCCCCCGGGGGGGGGGAAAAAAAAAAACCCCCCAAAAAATTTTTTTGGGGGGGGAGGGCCAAAAACCCCCTTTTTTTCCCCAACCCGTGGAAAAAAAAAATTTTTAAAAAAGGGGGGGGAAAAGGGGCCCTTTTGGGCAGATTTACCCCTGTTTTTCACACAAGCTTCTAGGTTATCGACCACCTCTATCTGCTCTAACAGGCTCTAGCAGCAGTGGCTGCTGATTACAAGTTCTGTTGAGGTCATTCCCCCAAAATTTCCTATGACAACAATTTTTCACAGAACTCAGTGCTGTGTCTTCCATTTCTCTGTTAGGGTATGTTCACACGGCGTGCTGAGTCAGTGTGAATATACTGTATGTTATTAGATGGGTGTTTGGGACCATCTTTTGGACCCTAATCGGACCCAAACACGCAAATAGCAGTGTGTCTTACATTTCTTTCAATGTAAAATATTAATCGACGTTCAGACGAGTGATCACCGATGCGTGTTTACATGTGTCTTTCGGATCTGTCTTTCAGATCCGTTCTAAGAATTGACATGCCAATTCTTGATCTGAAAGATGTAGCAAGAGCCCTATTATAAACTATAGGGTGCGAGTCTGCTGCAACCAAAACGCATTCAAATACGCACCTACGTGTTGGATGCATGTTGGTTGCATGTAGGATGTGTTTTGGATACAATTTTTGGATCCAAAACGGATCCAAAAACATCGTGTGACCATACTCTTATACCTACTAGAAATTTATTACATACAGTGACAACTTTTTTTCCACCTAGGTGCGTATTCTCTCTTATCCTATCAACAACTAGTCAATGCTGACAGTGCAAGACTGTTTAACCCCTTCCCGACATTGGACGTATGCATACGGCCTAGCAGGAAGTGACTTCCCGCAAAGGGACGTATGCATACGTCCTGGCGATCGCCTTGGCTTGCGGGCGAGCCGCGCACGATCGCAACATGGGACCAGCGGTATATTACCGCTGTCTTCATGCCGCATCACCCACGGCCGGAGTGAGCTCCAGCCGCTGGTGTTTAACCCCTTAACTCTGACGATCAATTAAGATCGTCGGAGCTAAGTCGCAGGCAGGAGGAGGGAGCCCCTCCTGCCTGCTCCTCGGCGCACTGCTGCACTCCTACCAGACAGCCCCGGGAACTGAAAGTCACTTCCTGGAGTCGTCTGTGACGTCACGATGCCCACAATGCATTGTGAAGACACGCGGGCGTACTGCAAGAGCGCGCACGACGTTTCGGAGGACTCCTCCTCCTTTCTCAAGCCAGTCCTCCGAAACGTCGTGCGCGCTCTTGCAGTACGCCCGCCTGTCTTCACAGTGTTCTCCTCATGGAGAAGCCACGCTATGCTTTCAGCAAGTGAAATTTAGGATTCGTGTGCCGCTTTCTATGGACTTGTACCACTGGGAACTGCAAGTATAATTTATTGATGCATGTAGATACATGTGGTGTGAGAAGTTTTTTAATAAATTTTGATATGTTTGCAACGTTACCTGCTACTTATCTGGCATTATAGCCCATAGCAACCAATCAGAGCTTCTTTTTATTATCATATAGTGCTCTGAAAAAAATTAAAGGGGCACTCTGACTGGTTGCTATGGGCAACAAAGAAAGTCTTAGACCAAGACAGTTTTCATACATGTCTCCCTTTGTGTTTACTAAGACCAACATGTCAGGAAAATTTACAGATCCTCTTTCAATATATATTGTAGATTTACATTTTATACATCGATCTAATTAAGAGCACTTGAAAAAATGTGACAAATTTATCAAAGGCATCTGTGGCTGTGCCCCACAAACTGAAATGTTATGCTATCAGCTGGCATAGATTTCCACTAAAATTTTCCCCAGTTTCTAGTGTAAACTATAGTATCTCTGTTGTGGTGGGTCCTTGAAGAGATTTTCTCACCATGCTGTTTCACATAGTTACAGGTAACTTCAGCCTCACAGACTGGGTAGACTGTGGGTGGCTCTATAGCAGTGATTAGCAAATTTAGCTTCTCTCTAACTAGCTGATTGTCATTGTGACATAAATGCAGGGGATTAAATCTGTATTAAGCAATTCTATAGAGTTCCAAGGAGTGAAAACAAGTGCTTATCAAAGGTAAACAATCTAATTTTGTTAGAGACTCTGCTCTGTCCGACCACGGTGATGCCACTCCTCGCTCTCTGTCTAATCACAAAGGGATAAATGAATGATAACCTAGAGACACTTGTGTGCACTCAGAGCAAATAAAATCTCTCTTATCTCCTGACCAGGGCAATATCATAAGAGCAATGTATTTTGTAAAAGTCTTCATTTACCTCCCCCTACATGTTGAAAGCTAATCTAATCTTTATAGTGAAAAAAGCATTTTAAGTTTTAAAACCTACCCCTTCCACCATCACTTTTAAAAAGGAACTTTTTGTGCAAAAAATTCTGTCTTGAATGGCAGGAACTTTTCCCTGATAGTGTGCTTTGTTTGTTCAGCCATTCATTATCTGCAATTTTTCTTCACATTTGGATACTTTTTTTGGCATAGGAATGACAAATGATGTTGAATTTCTTTTCCTTCCAGCAGAAAAGGCAAATTATATATAAATCCAATACAAAACTGATATTCCGGCTTATCACATAAAAAAGCATTTGAAGCATTTTCACTGCTGTTGTCCTACATAGAATTAGATTAGCTTTAATGTAACTAGATGTATCACACTTTTGTGCTACCTCCTTTTGGTTAAACTTATTAAAAAAAAGGCCAGATGATGACAAAAAAAGGAGGAAATGATGTGAGACAAAGGGAAGATAAAGATGCCGAATAGGCAACTTCAGAGTAAATACTGTAACAAATGAACTGACAGATAACACGCATATTAATGAGCCTGAAAGAATTTTTTTTTCTAAGTACGAATTTGTTATTAGAAGTCTTTGAAAGCTCAGATGTTGAATAGAAAAAATAGAATAGTAATGATTCCCTTGGGAAGTTCGATGTGCATTTTTAAGGGGTTGAAAGTACATTTGCTTTATCGGAAGACTTCATAAACAGAAAATTGAGGATTTCTCTCCTACAAGCATGGGTGCTCTGATACGTTCTTTAGCAAAGGCAAATCTTTCACAGCCGTGGTTATTATCAAGTGATGCCACCTGTGCTTTGCAATTCACTTGAGTAACATGCAAATTGTAAATATTGTTTTAGTGTGCTCATGAAAAGTCTAAGCACCGGCAAATATTCTGGTAATAGTTATCTGGTAGATTTCCTAAATTTTCCTGTTTGCTCAGTCAGACTGTGATAAAGTTAATGGTTTGTGGTCATTCCTTCAGGCGTCTTTAGTTACTGTAGAACGGTGGAAGAGAAAGGCTTTAGAAGGTTCACTCTGTTTTTATGGTAGCAGCATGGATCATCATCCCAAGAGACGTATGTGCCACACATAATAAACCGCAACTTACCTTTTTTTCTGGAAATGTCTACAGAAACAATGTTCCCTGAAATGGAGACCATTAATTGAGCTTCTAAAATCTTTTATATTTACCAGTTTTTTTTTCCCACAATAGTCGAGTGTACTGAGTAAATAAAAAATAATTGATATACATTTTTTTTAATATTAGTTGATATAATGATAAACTGAACTGTATGACCACAGACATTTTTACAGGCTGGCGGTCAGCATCTGACTTTGAATGGCTGTTTCAAAACAACTGTGTACAGTTGCATATAAAGTGCTCAATGAGTGCCTATGCTTCAAGTCCTGGAAATGCTTCGAGCAGTGTCCTGACGTAAACAGTGTGATGAAATCACATCGCTCATACCAGACACTAAATCACAGAGCAAGCTGCTTGGTGAGGGGGAGAGGTGAGTACCTTTTTATTACTTATTTTTTTAGCCTAGACACCTGCCTATCTTCAGGGGTGCTATATCTACCTACAGAAGGGCTATATTTACCTGCAGTGGGGTTATATTTGCATACAGGGGGGCTAAATCTACTTACAGGGGCTATATCTACCTAAAAGAGAGCTATATCTACCTACAGGGGGTATATACCTACAGGGGGCTATATTTACCTATATGGGGCTACATCTACCTATAAGGGAGCTATATCTACCTACAAGGGAGTATACTACCTACAGGGGGCTATATCTACCTTCAGATGGGCTATATTTACCTACAGGGGTGCTATATCAACCTACAGGGGGGCTATATTTACCTCCAAGGAGCTAGATCTATCTACAGGGGGCTATATATACCTATATCTTGGGGGTTTATATCTACCTACCTACAGGGGGCATATACTTACCTACAAGAGACATATATCTACCTACAGGGGTTCTATATCTACCTACAGGGGTAAGATATGCCTACCTACCTACTAGGGACTTATATACATACCTACTGGCTAGCCTCTATACCTACCTACCTACCTACCGACTGGGGGTCTATATACCTGCCTACAGGGATTATATACTGACCTACATACAGAGGGTCGATATACATATCTACCTACCAACAAGGGGCCTATATACCTATCCACCTACATGCAGGGGACCTATATAACTACATACTAGGGACCTATATTCCTATTTATTGAGGGAGGGGGGATATATAACTACCTGTCTACTTAATAGGGACCTAGATACCTGCCTATTGGGAGACCTATAAATCTAACAAACTAACGGCGGGGGGAGCTATACACCTACCTAATTGAGGACTACCTACGTAAAAGGGTATTAACCTATCTGCCTATTTAGTTTGGGGGTGTAACCACATACTATGTTGGGGGATATAACTACCTACTATATGGTGACACAAAACAAGATTAAAACTTGATGCACAAACCTTATAGTTGTTTGAGGGCACTTTTACTGTCAGAGGCACAAGGAGTTCATTACTATCATTTTGGGCGCTGTAGATGGGAAGTTTGTACAGAGGTAGGAATTGGTAGGGAAATACTGGAAAAGCGAGGAGTCTAAGATGTTTGATTTTTAAATTCTATAGTGAAGAGTTGTGGCTGGGAGAAGTCATCATGGCGACCTGGGCAGGAAAGAGAAAACAAAAGGGAATGAGAACAACTCAACAGAGAAAACTACGACTCATCAGAGAAGATGTCTTCTGTGAGTCGCTGGATGTAACTTTACTGTAATTACTTATATGTGTGCACCTGTGTACACCTTGAATCTACCACTGTGTGGTCACTGTATAGCGGTAGTATTGGTCGTAGTATAATGGTTTGTATTCAAAAATGGTATGGTGCATTATTCAATCACTGTGGTGGTGGTGATATGTGTTTATGATATGGCGATATTATTCAGCCACTATGTGATGATGATATGTGGTGGTATTAGTCACTGTGTGGTGATGATATGTGGTCATGGTTTTATCTTTTGATCTTAAGGGGATTATTGCTAATATTGACCTTGGTATTTTGGTTTTGTGTAGCAGTTATGTGGTAATTGTATGACTATTTGTAATTTTTATATAGAAGTTTGTGTCATAGGTTTTTGTATATTCAGCACTGGTTAATGGTGATGTAGTGTGTCCCATCATGGCGCAACATATTAATGGGTTGGGAGTGCAATTTAGCCTAGAAACGGCCCTGTGTATGACAGGACCCGTAGTGCTTAGGTAAGGCAAATATGCTTTTGTCATGTTCAACCCTGTACCAATCATTTATATGTCTGCAGAACTTGTGTACAATTGGTATCCGTCTCTGTATGGTCACTGTATGTTGGTAATATTGGTTGTAGTATAATGGTTTATATTCAGTAATGGAATTAAGTATTATTCAGTCACTATGTGGTGGTGATATGTCATCATGTTGTGGTGATATTATTCAGTCACTATGTGCTAGTGATATGTGGTCTTAGCAGGACATTGGTAATATTAGCCTGGGATTCTGGTTTTGTGTAGCAGTGTTATTTGGTAACTGTATGACTATTATTTAGTAGTTTTATACGTAGCACATTGTGTTAAAGCTTTTTGTATATTTTGTTGACGGTGATGCACTGTGGCGCATCATGGCACATTATGTTACGTGGGGTTGGAGAGAGAAATTTCTTCACCCCGCCCTGAGTGCAGTTTAGCCTAGGAACGGCCCTGCCTGTGGTCCTCCAAGCAGGATCAGTACCATAGTTTCTATTCACTTACATGCTATTCTAATGCTTTTTCTCTTATTTCCAGCCTGTCTTTAACCTTAATACATGTTAGGCGCATTACCAATGCGCCTAAGTTCTTTAATGCGCCTAACACATAGACGAGGTGCGTCGAACCTTGCACACCATTTATGAACGCACAAAAACCACTTTCATACATCAGGCGCATTATACACTGAAAATGAGACTTGGCTATTCACTTCGACGCGCCTGCGTTCATACATGTATCTCACCAGATTGCGACCTCTGTCCCTAAGGACAATCTTAAGGACAATCCTTTCATTTGTTAATGACATGTATTTGAAATAAATGTCTTATATTTCATCTACTATAATTTTTTGTGTTTGTGTGGTGGTGATAGGTGCTCTTTAAGCTGGGTTCACAATGTGCTTGTGATCCCATTTGGGACCTCAGTTTTCAGTTAGCCAGAAGGATCCCGCAACAGATCCATAGAGCACAACTGTGCAAACTTAGTAATTTTTGGACTTTGTTTGCTCTGTTTCCCGAATATAAGCGCTCCAGAAGATGATGTAAGTAGAGGCACTATAAACAAAAGAAAAATCCCCTAGCGGAAAGATAGACAGTAATTCTATTTACATTTGTATCCAGAAGGAGTGGTTTGCAGCAGCACTGCAAAACAATGTGAGAAAAAAAGGTTTAAAACTGAACTGAAAGAGCAAGTGTGCAAGCTTGCAAGTGCGTTTTCTGTCTAGTGTGTGTTTTGGCTTAAGCATGGTGACTTAAAAATGAGGGATATCAGATTTGAGGAGTTTAGAAGTGAGAATATTGTACTGAATTATCTGTCTATATCTTTATGTCTCTCACTGTAATTTCCACATGAGTTCCATGATTGAGAATGCTGTTCAGTGCACATTCTGTGCAATGTATGCAATCCTTGAACAGCCTTTTGAGGGTGCATATTGCTATGTCAGATGTCTGCACATTGCACGTTTAACATCTCAGATCCTGGATCTAAATGAGCAAATGGCAACATTAAGATCCATTGCCAATTTGGAAGCGAGTCAGCTGCTCAGTGAGCAAGCACTCGCTGGGGTAAATGCATAGAAGAATGGCAGAATGGAGGTGGAGTGAAGTGCGGCAGCTAGCTGGCTGACAGTCAGAAAAAAGGGTAGAGGGAAAAGTGTCAGGAAGGCTAGCCCTGATCTGGCACACTCCATTAAATTTGCAAGACTGGCAGATGAGGGGGATGTCAGCTCAGAAATAGCGCTGCTGCAGCAAGACACCACTCTCTGCTCCAGTAACGTGGGGAATAGGAGTGCAGGTCATGCTAGACAGGTGCTAGTAGTTGGGGATTCCATTATTAGGGGAACAGACAGGGCAATGTGTCACAAAGAATGGGATCGAACAGTACGTTTACCTGGGTCCTAAGTTTCGACATATTGCAGATCGGGTTGACAGACTGCTGGGTGGGGCTGGTGAGAATCCAGCTGTCACGGTGCACATTTGCACCGATGGCAAAGTTAGAGGTAGGTGGAGTGTCCTTAAAACCGATTTCAGGGACTAACACTCAAGGCAAGGACCTCCAAGGTAATATTTTCAGAAATACTACCACGGGCCACACCAGAGAGGCCGCGGGAGATTAGAGAGGTGACTACGTGGCTCAAAAATTGGCAAAGGAAAGAGGGGTTTGGAGAACTGGGCTGACGTCTGTCTTGGTTACAGACTGCTAGGGACAAACTGCACCCAAATGGGAAGGGTGCAGCTGTGTTGGGGACAAAATGGCCAGGAAGTTGGAGGAGTATTTAAACTGGGGGTGGGGCAACTACACATATAGCATGCAAGATAGTGAAGATAGAGAGCTTATTAATAAATTAGAGGTAAAGTGAAAGAAGGAGGTGTAGTAATAATTAAGGACAGGGTTAAAAGAATGAAAACCAAAAAAACTTTAAATTGCAGGCTGACCAATGTCAGGAGTCTCAAAATAACAAAGTACATGAATTAGAATTATTTATTGCTGAAGAAAAATATGACACAGTGGTGATAACTGAAACATGGCTGGATGAGAGCTAAGACTGGGTGGTTCTTACAGGGGTTACATTTTATTTAGAAGAAAATATAAAAAACGGAAGGGGAGAGGTGTATGTATTTTTGAAGTCAACACTGCGGGAAGATATAGATATAGGAAATGAGCATGTGGAGTCATTATTGGGTAGATTACATGGGGGTAAAAACAATAATAAAATTCTCTCAGAGGTCTGCCATAGGCCACCAAATATAATAGAACCCATGGAAGATGTACTCCTCAGGAAAATAGATGAAGCAACTAATCATAATGAAGTTGTTATTATGGATAACTTCAACTACCCTGACATAAATTGGGAAACTGAAACCTGTGGCTTTCATAAAGGAAACAGGTTTTTGTTAATAACTAAAGATAGGGGTGCATTATTACAACTAAACCCATTTATAAACATGGTCCTTTTTTTACTTTCTAACATTACGTTTTCTTAGTATTAGCATGTAATATAGCTCACATGGCATATGTTTTGCAAGGCTAGGCAATGTTCACATTTACCCCATTTAACATTGTGACAATACCAATAAAGGGAAACTTCAAACTAGATATACAACTGGGAAAAAATAGTGTAGACCCAATACAAATACATAAAATACAATGAGACCTTTATTGAAACATCTCATCAAAGATACAAGCGAACATCAAGATCTTGCATAAAACATCTGCAGGTATTTCACATCATAGACATATTGTCAGGGCTAAGCTGTGCTCAGACTGCAGACAGGCTGCAACAGCTGATGTGCTCTCCCTCCCTGATACACTTGCTGCTGACAGCTCTGTGAGTGACAGACGCCCAGCCACTCCTGACAGGGGGCGAGTGCACCAGCCAATGGGAGGACCCGGAGGCCGCTCCAATCAGCTGCAGGGGCGGTATCCAGGAATCCCATTTAAACTCCCTGAAGCTGACTGCTGCGCCTGTGATATTCCTGGCTACCTTGTGTTTCTTATTCTTTGTTTTGTTGTTTTGCTAACCAGTATACCTGACCTCGGCTTGTTCTCCTGACTCCGGCTTGTCTCCTGATTTTGTGCTCTGCTTCCGTTTGGCTTTTGACCTCGGCTTGTTTACGTTTATTCCTCTGGTTCTGATTTGTGGCTTTGACGTTCCTATTTGATATTGACCTGGACTGTTTGACTATTCTTCCTTCTGACGGCCCCAGCACTTTAGCAGCGCAGGGACTGTCGCCCAGTTACCGTCTGCTGCCTAGGGCAGCACGTCAAGTAGGCAGGGAAGGTGGGCTGGGTTCCAGTTAGGGCTCACTGCACCTCCCTTGACGTGACACATATACAACATATACATATAGCCAGGACTGAAGCTGAAAAAACGATGAATTTCTTTTAAATGTAATATATACAAGATGTATTCTGAAGCAAAGCAGTTCTTGCATACGGTATTTTACTGGTGGTTAACCCCCTATGTATTAAAATCTTGAATGTTTGTAGTTGAGAGGGCTCCAACTGGTTGGGCTGGCTATTGTAAGGAACAGACCTGGGCCTAACAAAGGTTTCCAGTTACGGTATATTCTGAGATAAATCCTGCTGATGTATAAAGGCAAAGCCATAAAGATCTATCTGAGGTACCAGTAAAGTTAGGGAAACGTGACAGCCTGTTTATGCTGCCCTCTCAGGGGGCACCATAAAGCAGGGGCATACATGCAGATTTCTGTGTTGTGTCCCTTATTTGTGAACATATGGCTGGGCACAGGGAGCCTGCATCTCATGAATACATATCATCATGAATAACCTGCAATTTATCCAACATTAAAACAAAGTCACATTGGCACACTGCTGAAATCAGTATGTCTGTCATATCATAAGCGTCTTCAGAAAGGTCAGCATAAACCAAGTATGTTCACTTCTTTTCTTTAATGAAGGACAAAATAGCTGTAAACTAAATGGGTTAATTTGGCTTTATTGATCATATATCTAATTTCCTAAAACTATACCAGTCTTCATAAATGCGGCCTCTGTCACCTTCCCAATCTGTACACGGTATTAGATTTTGCTTCTATACTTTTCTTTACAGATTTGTACTATTTGGTGATTTGTCACAGGCGGCATAAACAATGATTTTCTGCCATGATGATATTATGTATTGTAGGATCGCAGTGGATAAGGAACTGACTTTCAGAAACAATGTAAATCAATTGGATTTCATTATCATCACACAAGTGTTTTTGTTTTTAATAATCCTAACATTATTGGCGATTAGATTCCTCTTTATATTGTTATGATATTGTTGGCTCGGAGGACCTGGATTTACAATTTTTTTCAGTTATTAGTTCAAATTTTTCAAGACTGTATTTTTAGAGCCATTTAACATGTTTTAGTATGTACCTACATCTTTCATAGGCAGAAGAATAGACTACACTACCTTCTTGTCTCTTCCTGAGAGGAAAACTTTAATAGAGAAGGTAGCGAGAAAAATTATGGCAGAGAAAGCAGAAATTGAAAGCTGAATATTTCAGAAAGAAAATGGATTAACATTATGGAACTGTTTAGTATTCGAACTACGGGGACCAGGGTCGGATTCGGCCACTGGTTCTCCTGAACCAATTATTAAAGAAATTACTGGATCAGGAAACCAGGGGAAAGAAGGAAGGATCATAACCAAGCCCCTTGAAGTAAATTGTAACTGTATCTTTAGGATGTGGACATAATTGAATGATTGTATGCTGGTGATTATAATTACGGACGGGATTATGCTTTGTTCCGTGCCCAGCCATTCAGTACTTTTCTTTGCAGGTGGTGCAGTGATGTCATTGTATCTTCCATGCCCTGCTTCTGAAATCAAATGCAATGGTGCCCGTGGGATTAAAATGAATAATTATCTGCTGGTGGACGCAAAAGAGACATCTATTCCTAGCTCTGCCATGAAGTGCTCCCTCTCTTTTGCAGGCATTTGCCCAGAATACAGGGAGCTAGGCCTGGCTAGAAGAGGACCAGACCAGCATCTCTACATGACAAAGTTTGAATGGGACAGGTGAATATCTTTTACTTGGGTGGGGTCACTTTAATTTTTAGGAGGCACAGTGTTTAGTTTAAATAATTTCAAAGAGCAGAGCATGAATTATATTTAACTTCAAGGGCACAGTGTGGATTATAATTTCAGGTAACACCATTGGGATTATTATTAATTGCAGGGGGCACCATCAGGATTACAATTAATTTCAATGGGGTATAGTACGGATATTTTGTCATTCAGTTGGATTTTAGCATAAAAAATTTATTTTTAGCGTCAGAAGTGAGATAACTTTGTTAGCGCCAAAATATGTTGAAAAAAGTATTTTAGTGCCAAAATCCGTAAAAAAAAGTATTTTTGGTGTCAGAAGCGAGATAACTTTATTAGCGCCAAAATATGTTAAGAAAAGGATTTTAGTATAAAAATCCGTAAAAAAAAACCAGATTATTGCGCCAAAATCTGTAAAAAAAATGTATTTTTGGCGTCAGAAGCGAGATAACTTTATTAGCGTCAAAATATGTTAAGAAAAGGATTATAGTATGAAAATCCGTAAAAAAAACGGATTCTTGTGCCAAAATCCGTAAAAAAATTTATTTTTGGCGTCAGAAGCGAGATAACTTTATTAGCGTCAAAGAAAAGGATTTTAGCACCAAAATCCGTAAAAAAATGGATTCTTGCGCCAAAATCCGTAAAAAAGTATTTTTGGCGTCAGAAGCGAGATAACTTTATTAGTGCCAAAATATATTAAGAAAAGGATTTTAGCACCAAAATCTGCAAAAAAATGGATTCTGGCGCCAAAATCTATAAAAAACGTATTTTTTGCGAAAAATATATAAATTGCGCAAAAATCGTTAGCGGCCAAAGCGTGATCATTTTATTACAAAAGGTACAAAAAAGAACACAGCAGACACTTGTATGCAGATTTGATAAGATATAACCTTTGTTACACCTACTATAGGTGGGATCTGGGTGTCCTGGGAGGGTTTTCATTGAAAAATCACGGCAAAAAATGCCGCGAAAATGTGCCAAAAAACGCTCCAAAAGACGTCCGGCGCTTTCCATAGACTCCTGTAGTAAATTTTCTGCCCGGCTCTGGCGTTTTTTAGAACATGTTGCAAAATACGACCAGTGAAAAAAACAAGCAGAAAAAAGAAACTCAGTGTAGACAGCAGGAGGGATTAACAATAGAAGTCTATGGGAGATGATTACAGTAGTTTTTCCAGCGTTTTTAGAAAACAAAAAAAAGCTGAAAAAACGGACGTTTTTCTGTGCAGTGTAGACATAGCCTTATACTCATCTTCTTGTGGTAACTGATTCAAGCACAGTGTGTAGCCAGGCTTCTGTATTTATTCTTGTACTTCCAAATGGGTGTATCACTGCTGAAGCCATTGCTGCAGAGGTCACATACCAATCCCTTGCATGACTGTTCAAAACTGTTCCCTTTGATCGGTGATGTAAATGAGAAGCACATGACCATTGCAACCAATCAGTGGCTGCAGGGATGATACCCCTGTTTGGAAGTACAAGAAGCAAAACAAAATACTGGAGAGAAGCAGTACTGGACATGGGGACTGCCTTTGTGGCTGCCTGATTTCTTTATGAAGTGGAAAACCCCTTTAAGGCTGATCTAACTGAGCAGGCAAGGTGTTGTGTTAAAGGGGTTGTCTCACTACAAGGATTGCTTTTTATGTTAAAGATCTTGCAAAAACAAGTCACTTTGCAATATGTGACCATCAACAGTATCCTACCTATTCTGAGATATCCCCTTTTGGATAAGCTGCATCAGCTCCTCAGGTCGCTATAGCTACAGACCTGTTTGATCTATCCTGATAGGCTGCCAGCACTGGTTGCTATAGCTACAGACCTGGCTTCTACTGCAGCCTAGTAGAAGCCAGTAAACACGCCCCTGAATTCAAAGTGAAACCAAGAAAACAGGACTGAGGTAAGAGGAATCAATGTAGTAAGACAACCCCTTTAAATATAACATCTAGTTGTAGTTCAAGTATCGAAAACAGGTTGATATGTATTTAAAAAGATTTCCTAAGTTTTAGGTAAATTTTGAAAGAAACCCTGTTTGCTTTGCCTAGGTAAAAGTAGCAAGCATATTTCACCAATACTTGTTACTAAAATGCCACCATTAATTTCTGGTTTATAATGCTAGACTGTGATATGTTGTATATTGAGATGCCACATCATATGAATGATGCAGCCAATCATAGTGTGGCACTGAGAAATTGTCAATCACAGGCGTTTAAGCGTTTCAGCCATCCAGAATCTACCTATAGGCATCTTTGGCATAAATGAGAGGCTGGTGCCTAGGGGATTTCATAAAATCTAGCTAAATCAGAAACTTCATGGAATAACACTTCTTGTAACGTTTACTTCATTTCTGTTTTGCTATTTAGAGGAAATCTTTATATGGGGGGGGGTATGAAGTGTGTATGTGTAATCAATAGTCACAAATCATAATTAAGGCATATAATTATTGTTAGCAAGGTTTGCTTACCTTAATTGTGATAGATTTCACATATCTGTTGCAGGAGAATCAGATTCACATTAATTATGTCTTCTGTGTCTGTTCTTTTGGCTGATATAAAAATATTAATCTCCTCATTGATATATTTGCATAAGTGTAAGCCTATCTACAATATAAAGACTCTCTCAATTGACCAAAGCTTCACACTACAGTTGTACCTGATGTTACTTGACTTATAATAGGTATAATAGGTAAGACTTTTGTGTGCAAAAATTAGTTTATTTTACCTTTTCACTTACCGTTTCTATCTTTGTTATGGTTTTCAAGAACAGATCTCATGATAAATATCGACAATGCCCACTGAACCCCACCCACTTACTAAGGGATTCTGTCATGGTGTCTTTCATTTTGATGGGGAGAATAATGCTACGTACAACAGTTTTCCTCCTACAGAGATTGGGTTTACACATTGAGCTTCTCAGAAAAAATACAAAAATACAGAAAGCGCATGTGTTTAAAAATGCATAAGAATGGCTTTTTTGAATTCAAGTGTCTTACTCACTAACTGAAAGGGGTTGTCTCTCTACAAGGATTACCTTTTATGTTAAAGATCTTGCAAAAACAAGTCAATTTACAATATGTGTCCATTAACAGTATCCCACCTATTCCTAGATATCCCCTCTCGTGTGAGCTGTATCAGCGCCTCGGGTCACTATGGCTACAGAACGGTTCTATCTCTCCTGATAGGATTCCAGTGCTGTTTACTATAGCTACCGACATTGTGATCTCAACAGCTCGTCATTGCAGGCCAGTAGAAACCAGGAAGCCAGTAAACACGCCCCTGAATTAAAAAATAAAACTGAGAAAACAGGGCTCATGAATTGATGTAGTGAGATAACCCATAAAATCTGGAAAAAGGGTGAAATTTCGGTTTAACAAAAAAGTATGCATTTTTGAAAAACACGATGTGTGAACCCAGCCTGAATCTTACAGAATTTGTGACACAGAAGCAATACATGGGAAAGAACTCAAAAGGGTATTTCTACCTTAAACTTTGATGGCATTTTGATAAGATATTCAACCAAAGTTTGATAGGTGAGGGCCTCACCTCTGACCACATCAAAGTACATGGTAAGAACACCCCTTTAATGTTATAAATTGTATTTTAAAATAGAATGATTGAGTTTAACCCCTTCCTGACATAGAACATACCCATATGGTAGTGATTCGCAAAGGAGTCGGGGACATTTGGGGAAACATGCGGGGTTACCCCCTGGTCCCCTTTTCATCACCCCGGGCCGTAGAGCCCCGTCGGGGGATTAAACCCTTTTATTATCGCGTACCTGGGCGGATAATGAAGTTGGAGGCAGGAGGAGTGAGCTCCCCCTGTCTGCATCGGCAGTAAAATCTAAAGCACCGGGCTTTTGGTGTGTCCCCTGCCCAAATGCATTGTGGGGGTGTGATTGATTCGCCATGGGTCCGTATAGAGCAGTTCTGGGATATCTAAATACGGCAATAAAAGTATGTCAAATGGGCTGGGCCCCCAAAAATAATTTTATTGCAAAATTTCCCTTTAAAGTCAAAAATTATACTAAATTTCTACGACCCCTAATGTCTTTAAAAAAAAAAAAAAAAAGACATCTTTCAGCAGAAATTTTTGAAATTGAAAATGGTAATTTTTTTCAAATTTTTCACGTACTTTGTATCTTTCAAAATAAAACCCGGACTTTTTGGCCCGGAATTTTTTATAATGACGCCCCAAGGGTGTCACGAAAAAACAGTCTTGAAATCAAGGGATAGGTAAAAGTGTCAAAAAGTTATTCTCACATAAAGTGACACATCCCAGTTTTTAAAAAAAGGGGCCCCTGTCAGGGGGGCCAAAACGGGCTCTATCATTTAAGGGGTTAAAAACCCCTTTAAAAAATTGTTTCGGGAAATTTTAAATAAATTTTTAATGGTTTGGCCTGGGAAACTTGCCAATTTTGCCCTAATAAAAAAAAAAAAATTTCCCATGGCGATTGTTTAGTAGAAATTTTTTCGGGTCATCTTTTTTTAATTTGGGCCCCACTGTAAAAATTTTCCCCTCAAAAGAAAATGAAGGAAAAGTTTTTTTAAAGGGAAATTGAAAATTTTTAAAAAACTTTTTTTAAAATATTTTAATCCTCCGGAAAAACTGATTGGGGTTTTCCCCTAGAGAAATGGCTCAATGGAAAACAATATACCTTTTTTGGTTTTTTTACCCTCTCCCATACAAACAGCATCTACGCCCAATAAACAAGGTTTAAAAATTAAATAAAAAAAAGTGTAACATTTTGTTGCCTTTTAACTGTGTAATAATTATTATTATTTATGTACCCTGATTAAATTATACTATAAACCCCCCAAATTTTTTTCTTGAAATAAAAGGGAAAAAAGTCCCCTTAAAGTCTTAAAAGATGAAGGACATTTGTAACATTAGCATTCCTATTTCCTGAGTGACAGAAATCTATTTTTGTCCAAACCCCTTTGGGGTTTTTTTTTATTTTCGATTTAATTTTAATTTTTTTGGGATGACAATGTTTTTCCCTTTCTGTTTTGGGTTTTCAGTATCAGAGACACAATCACATTTTGAGCTTGATACTTCTGCCACATAGATTATCCTTAACTACATGCATTTCTATTGACAACCGCAATGTGAAACAAAAACTGACGTTTTGATATCTAATCATAAAACATTTCATTCAGAGTATTAAAGTGGCTTCATCCTGTTAGAACATGAATTTTGGTAGCTCGACCAAACTTAGGGAAGTAACATAAATATTTTAAACAGTTCTGATAAGGTCTTTGTGTCAAACCCTAGGGGACACCTTCGAAGTCTTAGGGGGTTTACATATATGGGTTTTGTTAAATTCCAAAAATTTTACTTTGCGTTTAATCTTCTACTACCATGATTGCTTGCTTATAGCATTGCCCAGCTGTGTACTTTTTGTACATAGCAATTTATTAGTAGGTTGCACTTGCCCAGTGGCCAATTACAGTAATTGCTCCCAAAATTTTAAAAGGTTATTTAAGGGTTGGTTGGTTGTGGTTAAAAAAAAATCTTCCTAAAAGAATTGCTTGTTTTTAATTTAAAATTTTCTGTGGTTTTGCAATGCTTTAAATTGGCGCCGTTTTTTAAAAAGTATCATGAAAAATGAGAAAAAAAGTGTTTTACCTATAAAAAACCAATTTCCCCTTTTTAAAAAAACGGGGAAAAAAAGTAGTAAAAATGCATGCAGCTTTTCCAGGTGTTTTGATTTTTTTTTTTACTGAAACATACCTGAAATTGTGGGGAATAGCCCCAACCCACTTTTCCCCGTGGTCAGGGGAACCCCTTTTTTACACATGCCTGGACCTTAGTCTTTTTATTGAATCGGGAAACCCCTATCCCCCAATTTAAAAAACCTCAAAATATACTGTAATTTGGGATCGGGGCCCAAACTTGTACTTAAATGTCCTGAACTACAAACCCACTTTTGTTGTTCCTGTATTACAACTAGTTTCCTTTTTTTCCAAAAACCGAAACCCAGTGTTCCTAAATTTAAACAAATCCAACTCTGGGGTTTTAGGGGTGCTTTCACACAGTGAATTTTTGGTGCATTTTTAACCCTTTTGCTCCAATAAACTCCCTTTATTATCAGGGGGTTTTTTCACTTTTTTTTAAATGTTTAGAAAGGGGAGTAAAAATTTAGTGTGTTTGTATCCACAAGACTTTAAAAAAACATTAAAAAAATTACTTTTTGAAAAAACCTTCTGAAAAAATTTAGACAAAAATGAAAGGGAAACTTGCTGGGGAAAAAAGGCAAATTTTCTTAAGCGCAGTTAAAAAATTTCACCAAAACTACACTAATGAAAGCGGGCACAGAAGGGGTTTGGCCCCATGTTGCTTTCCAAATTTCCATGTGAGTTTGCCGGGAGCATTGAAATGTCCCCACAACCAATTTTGGGCTTAATGGGGGTATGGTTTTGCCCAATTTGCCAAACCCTTGCGTGTCCCCACCCTAAGGCCTTTGTTCACCCCGGCTTATTTTGCCGCGGATTTGGGGCCGTAATGCGCGCCGGGTTTGCGCTGCTTTCAGCGGGCCCAAACCGTCGGGGTCATTACGGGGAATTTCCCCTGTCTATAGAGGGAAAAGTGGGGGTTCCGTCGCTCCCCCCCGCTGGCGAAACTGCCCCGGGGGGGGAAATGAAATGCCATTTTTCCAGGCCAATTTTTCCTCCGGGGCCCCCCCCCCCGTCCCTCCCCTTTTTCCCGACGGAAATTTTTGACCGGTTGCGCTCACAAATCCGTAGGAATTTTGCCGTGTGAAAACGGCCTTAGGTTATGTTCCAACCCGCGAAAATTTTGGGAGTTATTTGGGGCTGCAATTCGCCTGAAGTACGGGCCGGGAAATATGGTAATCATAGCTCTCATTGAAAAAGCTTTGATTACCTGCCCTATTCCCCCGGGCCGTGTGAACATTTCCCTAACAAAAATTTTTTCACCAACTACTCTACAACTATGTATAAAAGTTGACTAGATGGGCAAATTTGTTTGTTTTCCCCCCTTTATTGGAGTCAAAAAATTTTAAAACCAACATTTCAAAAACCATTCCCCGATGGTTTCCCGCTGTTTTTGGTGGCAAAAAAGGGGCCTCCCTAAATTTTTGAAATTTTTTGTTGTGACTGTTTTTTTATTAAAACACATACAAGATAACTACTTCTCTTAAAACAGCACTAAAAAAGGTTTAAAAACCCCAAAAAAGGGACTCCTTGCTAGCAAAGCTGGCATATTTTTTAATACCGTAAAAGTAAAACAGCAATATAATGTTACAAGGTTTGAATGTGTCAGGAGTGGGAGCAGCTCAAGTTGGGTATAAAAAAAGAAAAAAAAATATAAAAACAAAGCTGGATCTTTTTTTGGAAAACTGTTTTACCTGTTTTTTTTTATTCCCTTTTAAAAAGTTTTTTTTTTTCTGTTGCCCTTTGACAAAAATTTCTTATAGGGGATAATATTTAGGGAAAAAGTATTCCCCTTTCTGCAGTGCCTTAGGGAGGATTCGGTTTTACATTTATTAGGGCAAAAAAATGAAGAATGGGGTTGTAACTTTTACGGGGGGGGGGGGGGGCCCGTCTTTCTCTGGGTTTTCTCAGGGTATTTTAAAGGCTGCTCTTTCAGAAGAACAGCCAATTTAAAAAGTTTACCCCCAAAAAATAATTAAATTTATGGATTTTACACTCCTTTTTTGTGAAACATATTCAGGGGTTTTATAAAAAAATCTTTTAAAAATATAACGGCTTTAAATTTCCCCTCTGGCAGTTCAAATCTAAATTAAATTTAAGAGTAGGTAAAAAAGGGGTGTAGATACAAGGACAGCAATAGCACTTCAAAGTAACACAATGTCCATACTGATAATGCGCTTGGCCAAGATCCAGTTAATATTTATTAGCGATCCAGGGCCAGTGCTCCGGTGCCCTTGAAAATGCAAAAAATAATAGATAAAAAATGTGGACTTGTCTAAATAATTTATATAACTTTATCGCTAAAAACATTTCCCCCCACAAATGTAAAGCAGGAACTGCTGTGGGCTGCATATGATAAATAAACACATGGGTAAAATATTTTCAGATGCTTTGTGTGGAATGATAAGAGGGTTGGATGTTAGGTATTTGAATTTTTACTTTCAAGTAGTTTAATTTGGGTTTTTTAATCCCCTTAAATTTGTGATGGGAAATAAAGTTTACAAATTTGACTTTCAATAAAGGTCAAAAGGGATTTGTTTTTAAAAGAAGGGTTTTCGTTAAAAACTATTTTCAATCTATCCCCAAACAAGGAGCAGGTCTATTCTTCATCATTGCAGCATAGTCTGATGGGGGGCATTTAGCAAAGAACTTGGGCGGGGCTCTCTTCCCTTTTGTAAACCAAGGGGCCCGTAAAATTTTGTAGATATTTATTGTACTTGATTTTCATAAGTAATAATAGTAATAATAATAATAATAATAGTACACTGTAATACCAATAATTTAGCTTACTTGCAGTTGCATACAGGATTTTTGGCTAATGCAACAGTCTCTGCTAGGTAATTATTGCCCCTTTTTATTAGTGAAAAGCACTGTGACGGGAAGGGCTCTTTCTTCAAACCTTCCCAAAGAAAACCCGATTTTGAAACCCAACCCCGGGGAAGCATATTGGGTATTTTTCTTTTGGTAAAACATTTCTGTACATTTCAAAAACTCGGTGGGCAGGTCACATGACTGTGAGAAATTCTGTATTTAGCTTAAGGTAAGTAAAATGGCAGGCAATATTGTGAATGAATTAAAGAAAAAGAAAACGGGGTGGGTTTTTGTTTCCCAAAAATTTAAAAAGGCCGAAAATACAGTTAAAATTTTTATGATTTTTTTTTTATAAAGTTTTTTAGATAAATTTAAAAAAAACTTGCCAAAAAAGTTGGGGGAATACTCAGAAACAAAGCCCAAAAAATTTTTCTAAATTTAAAATAAAAGTCAGTTAAAATTGAGCAGTAAATTCTCTGAAACTATTGTATCTTATAGAATAATTGACACATCGCTGGAAACAGCATGTCTGACACTAACTTGTGATGTCCTCAGAAAGGGGGGCATAAACTATGTGATAGGTTCTCTTTAAAGGGGTTGTCCACTTTATAGTGCCTTTATAATATCTTTACATATTATATATGCAAATCATACAATTTTTTAATATATATGTATTAAAAATTGTCTCCTATACCTCTTATACCAGTGCAAAAGATAGCACAGCCCCAGTTCTGTCCATAGTAATGGTTCCCATGAAGAATCTGTATGGACAAAACAGTCATGTGACCACCACACATATGTCATGTGACCCCTGGTATCTAGACAACTTTTTATTGAGTAACAGAACTTCTCCAGTATTACCACCTCTAGCAGCGTCTGATCAAGTGACCACCACAAGGGTCGTGTGACCCCTGATATCCAGGTAACAGTAATGTATGGAGGAGCAGAACTTCATTATTGTTACCTCCAGCAGTGTCTTATCATGTGACCCCCCCACAGGTCATGTGACCCTGGTATCCAGGTAACAGTAGTGCATGGAGGAGCAGAATTCTCCAGTACTACTACCTCCAGCAGTGTCTTATCATTTGACCACCACACAGGTCATGTGACCCCTGGTATCACATAGGTAACAATAGATTGTTGAGTTGCAGAACTTTTCCAGTATTAGTAAGTACTTGCAGTGGCATCAGTGTTGGTGGAGAAGCCACATCTTTCTGCTTTTTTTGCAGGTAACTTTTATTGCAGGTAAGTTTTCGCACCTATAACACCTTTGCAAGGTTATGAACTTTGCTGTAGGTCAGTAATTTCTACACAGTCACCCTTGGCAACAGTTGACTACAGCTGACAAGAAAACACATGAGAGATGTAGTTGGATAGTCTGTAAGTGGAGGTTTGAGGTCAAGGGTCATGTGTAAGGTCAGAAACCAGAAATCTACTCCAGGAAAACAACAAGTATCAGGCAAGGGAGAGTTAGCTGTTTAAATTGCAGAGGACTTGGGTATGTCCTATTAGAAGCCAACACAGAAAGAGAGGACAATAGTGTAATTGACTTGGAGGCCACTAGCCACACAGAGTGCCACATTGGCAAGCAACTGCATTCGATGGCTGTGAACTTAGTTTCATAGTTTGTAAGGCTAAAAAAAGACAAGTCGTCCATCTAGTTCAGCCTGTTGTGCTAAGGTGTTGATCCAGAGGAAGGCAAAAACCCCCAATGAGGTAGAAGCAATTGTCCTCATTTTAGGGAAAAATTCCTTCCTGACTCCAATCTGGCAATCAGAAAAATCCCTGGATCAATGACCCCTCTCCTGAATCCTAGTCACTATAACTTGTTATATTATTACGCTCCAGAAATGCATCCAAACCCTTTTTGAACTCGGTTATTGAATTCACCATGACAAGTCCCTCTGGCAGAGAATTCCATAGTCTCATTGCTCTTACAGTAAAGAATCCCTTTCTATGTTTATGTAGAAACTTTCGTTCCTCAAGACGTAAAGGATGCCCGCCTTGTTCTAGATACAGCCCTGTGTATAAATAAATCTTGGGAGAGATTCTATATTGACCTTTGATGTATTTAAACATATTTATTATGTCCCCCTGAAGCCTTCTTTTCTCTAAACTAAATAACCCTAATCTTGCCCAATCTTTCTGGGTATTGCAGTCCACCCAGTCCTTTTATTATTTTGTTGCCCGCCTTTGTACCTGTTCAGCTCTACAATGTCTTTCCTGTGCACTGGTGCCCAAAACTGTACACAATATTTCCATGTGTGGTCTAACCAGTGACTTGTATAATGGGAGAATAATGTTCTCATCATGTGCATCTATGCCCCTTTTAATGAACCCCATGATCCTATTTGCTTTGGCTGATGCTGCCTGACACTGGCTGCTACAATTAAGTTTACTGTCCACCAGGTTCCCAAGTCCTTCTTATGTCACTTTTATCCAGTGTTTTTTCCATTTAACATGTAATCATGTAATGTATTTCTCTTCCCCATGTGCATAACCTTGCATTTATCAGTGTTAAACCTCATCTGCCATTTCCCAGCCCAGGCCTCCAACTTATACAGATCCCTTTGTAAAAACAGATTAACCTCTAATGTGTTGATTACTTTACAGAGCTTAGTATCGTCTGCAAAGATCGATATTCTACTGTGTATTCCCTGTGTAAGATCATTAATGAAAATGTTAAAGAGGATAGGGCCCAATACTGACCCTTGTGGTACCCCACTAGTAACAGCGATCCAGTCTGAGTATATGTACCGTTTAATTACTACCCTTTGTTTTCAATCAGTGAGCCAGTTACTTACCCACTTGCACACATTTTCCCCCAGTCAAGCATTCTCATTTTATTTACCAACCTTTTATGTGGCACCGTAATCAAATGCTTTAGAAAAATCTAGATATATGACATCCAGTGCCTCACCCCGATCCAGTCTAGCACTGACTTCCTTATAGAAGCTGATGAGATTAGTCTGACAGGACCGATCCTTCATGAACCCATGCTGGAACGGCGTTATACATTTATTTCAGTGAGATACTCCAGGATAGCATCTCTGAGAAAACCTTCAAACATTTTACCTACAACAGAGGTTAAGCTTACTGGCCTATAGTTTCCTGGATCACTTTTTAATCCCTTTTTGAATATTGCACCACATTTGCTATGCGCCAATCCTTTGGGACATACCCCGTTATTAGACAGTCCATGATATTAAGAATAGGGGACTGTCTATGACATCACTTAACTCTCTTAGGACACGTGGTGTATGCCATCTGGACCTGGGGATTTGTCTATTTTAATCTTCCTAAGACGGAGCTGCACTTCTTCCTGGGTAAACTCCAACTTAAAAGTTTCGTGTCTAACCCAGGAAGAAGTGCAGCTCCGTCTTAGGAAGATTAAAATAGACATCTCTCTGTTCAACAGGAAGGTCATCCTCCTCGGTAAATACAGTGAAGAAAAAAGTGTTTAATACGTTTGCTTTTTTCTCATCGCCCTCTACTGTCTCTCCCTCAGTATTTTTCAAAGGGCCAACATTTTCTGTTTTAATCTTTTTACTATTTATATAGTTAAAAAATATTTTGGGTTAGTTTTACTTTCTATGGCGATACGTCTTTCCGTCTCCAGCTTTGCTTCCTTTATCTTTATTTTACACACTTTATTTTTTTCCCTATAGCTTCTTAGTGCCTCTTCACTGCCCTCCTGTTTTAGTAGGTGAAACGCTTTCTTTTTGTTTTTTATTGCCTCTTTTACATCCCTGTTGATCCACATTGGGTTTTTCCTGTTTCTAATTTTTTTATTACCATAAGGTATGTACCTCTCACAGTGGTAGCCTAGGATGTTTTTAAAAATATCCCATTTATTATTAGTTCTACCATATTTAAACACATTGCCCCAGTCAATACGGTTTAGGGCCTCCCTAAGCAGAATAAAATTAGCCGCAACATGAGCCGCAGCGTGGTTCAAGACATAAAGGCTGACATTTCATATGCTGGTCTTTAGTTGAAGTATGTTGGAATGAGATTCAATAAATTTATTAT
The DNA here is from genome assembly GCA_025379985.1 of Phyllomedusa bahiana. NCBI lineage: Eukaryota > Metazoa > Chordata > Amphibia > Anura > Hylidae > Phyllomedusa > Phyllomedusa bahiana. Next base: position 90,405 of record JAODAL010008507.1, read on the forward strand.
GTGGCATAATGCCTCTTATTAAATTATGCCACTTCTATGAGGCTGTCTATGCACTGGAAACTTAAATCTATTACCATCATGAGCCCCTTTTAAGACTGGTGAAAGCCCAAAAAGCTGTAAATATTTGCACACATGAGGCTTGCTCAAAAAAATTAGAACTGGTATACATAGCATAATAAATACCTTGAATGTTTCTTCAATAATTATTAGCATGTCAAATAAACTGATCTGACTGGAGCTGACCATGAATGTGGAGATTTGGCCATGATACACCAGTATTCTGATTTCAAAGATACATTTTGACAAAGTAGCATACACTGTAAGATATTTCCCACAATATGTCCGGGCGCGACGCTGGCAGTTCACATTCCTCTCACTGTACTGTGTAGTGAAGCTGCTGCTGAGATCTCACACTAAAGAACTAACTTTTATACAGTGATTTTTTGGGGGGTGTCACAGCTTGTCTCAGAGACTGCTTCTCTTACATTTTGATTTTGTGGGGTATTGGAATTGAAGTCCAGTGTGCGTCCAATTCAGCTGCATATACATTTTAATGCTATCTGCTCAGTTCTTAAGCACATTGAATATCCAAGGGTTATCTAAGCCTGTTGTTGCTGTTGTATTCAGTTAAAGAAACAGCGTTTTAACAATCCAAACACCACCTAATTTTTGGCTGCTCATTTCTTTTGCGCAATTTAGATCCAAGGGTTAATTGTTTTTCTGCTGTTGTGGTCACAAAAAGAAACTGTGTTTTTCAACGCCAAAGAAGAAATTTTGGCTGTAGCATAATTCATATCCGAAGGTTAATTAATCCTGTTTGCGCTTTTCTATTCAGTAAAATACACCGAGTTTTTAAACGGCACATACAAGTCAATTTTTCCTGCCCATTAGTGGAGCGCAATTTATATTCAAGGGTTAACCAAGCTTGTTAGTGGGTTCATTTGGAGTCAAATACAGGGTGTGTATTTATCATTTGCAGATATCTTCATTAAACAGAGTCTGTACATTTTAGGACAAACAGTATGTCAGACAGAGAGGTGGCAGGCTCTTCACATGCGAGTGGCAGTGGCACAAACATTCCTGGAGCAGGCACAGGTTGCAGCACAGTAAGGGGACATCGCAGCAGGGGTCACTCGGTGAGGCCAGAACTGCCGGTGTCATCTAGCAGCCGTGTGTTGACCAGCAACCCAAGGGTTCTTGATTGGTTGACTAGGTCATCCACTTCCTCCCAGATGACATCTGACAACCCCAGCCAAGAGTTGGTGGGAACGTCAGACACAACCGTTAGTTGGCATGGCCCGGGAGCAGGTCAGCGGCCCTCACCTGTTCTCAACCCACCTCTGTCCCATCCGGTTCCCTCAGCCAGAGATCTACTATGTGGTCTGGGCTCAGCGTCACAATACAGTGAGGATGAACAATTTGAGGAGGACAGTCAGCAGCTACTTGGCAGTGCAGAAATGGGGCCAATATCCCCTGCTTCTTGCAGTAGGCGGCAAAGTATAGATGTGGAGAGTGGCATGGGAGGTCATGTTGTGAGGGGTCAGCCTCTGCATACCAAGACTGTTGAGGAGGACAGCAGTGAAGATGAAACAATCATCGATGATGATGTAGCCGACCGCACTTCAGAGCCGGGTGAAGCAAGGGCTTCATCATCGTCAGGAGAAGAGGGCTCCAGCTTGCGCGTCAGGAAGCGGCGCAGCCAGCAAGGGGGTTCTGTGGCCGTGAGTCAGCAGGGTAGCAGCAGTGCAAGGTCAGGAGCCAAGCAGCCACGGAGTAGAAAACCCGCTTCGCAGGTCCAAGAAAGTAGCGGCACAGGGCTCAGCGAGGCAGCAGCAGTAGTAGTCACTCAGTGCGGAGCGTTGGCGGTAAAATCAGCTACTTGGCGGTGTGGAAATTCTTTGCTAAGACACCGGAGGAGCCGAATATGGGTATATGTAGAGTCTGGGGGCAGAAAGTGAAGCGTGGCCAGGGAGCTAACGTTGGCACCACGGCCCTGCGTCAACACATGCAGCGTCACCATCTGGTGGCCTGGGAGAAACGTGGCTCAGATGTGGTGGTCCATCCTGCCGCCGCAGCAGAAGCAGCGCCCAGTGGCACGCATGCCATTGCAGCCAGTCAAGGCTCCACCACCTCTGCAGAAGGGAGCTGTTTCTCTTTGCCATCATCTCCCGGTCCAGATGCTCCTGCTCTTCGCTACTCATGGCGCCAGCAGTCGTTCAACGAGGCGATTGCAAAGAGACAACAGTATGCGTCCAACCATCCTAAGGTGCAGAAGCTGACCGTGCTCCTGTCCAAGTTGTTGGTACTGCAGTCCCTCCCTTTCCAAATGGTGGACTCTGCACCATTCAGAGAATTAATGGCCTGTGCCGAGCCGAGGTGGAGAGTTCCAAGCCGTAATTTCTTTTCCAAAAAGACAGTACCAGTCCTTCACAAATATGTAGAACAGAAGGTGGGCCAGTCCTTGAGCTTATCAGTTTGTTCCAAGGTGCATGGCAGCGCGGACGTGTGGAGCTGTAACTACGGTCAGGACCAGTACATGTCCTTTATGGCCCACTGGGTGAATGTGCTTCCTGCCCAGGCACACCAACAACTTGGACAGGAGACGCTGCTTTCTCCTCCACGTTGTCAAACTGCGGCTCCTGCGCCAATGTCCGCCTCCTCCTCCTCCACCACCACCACCATCTCAGCCTCCCCAAGTACTGCTCCATCATACCACATGTGTAGGGCACAGCGATGTCACGCAGTTCTATACCTGGCTTGCCTCGGTGAACGAAGTCACACAGGGGAGGAACTACTCCACGTCATGCAGCAAGAAATCGATGTGTGGCTTTCTCCGCGCCAACTGCAAATCGGAACCATGGTGACGGACAATGGGAGGAACATGGTGTCCGCGCTGCACCGAGGAGGGATGGTCCATGCACCCTGCATGGCGCACGTGTTCAATCTGGTTGTGAAAAGGTTACTGAAGCCTTCAACCGATCTTCAGAAGATTCTGAAAATGGCCAGGAAACTGTGCATGCACTTCATCCTTTCCTACAAAGCCAGGAACAACCTTCTCGTGTTGCAGCGACAGAACGGCCTCCCCCAACACACGCTGATATGCGATGTTTCCGCCTGTTGGAATTCCAGCCTGCACATGCTGGACCAACTGTATGAACATCCCCTAAACTCTGTGGAAGAATATTGGGAGGAGATACCCATATCAGACATAGGTTTGGCTTCATCATACAATATCTCTACACATATTTTGTTTTTTCATCCCTCAGGTTATATACTAGTGTGGCAATTGTGTTATTGATTGGTTTTAAGCATATCTAGTAAAAGTTGTGCAAAACTGGTAGAGACATAACCCAACAGACTTGCAGCTTTCATTGTAGATTATGGTGGTCTTGTAAAGTATTGACATAAGGGGTTGAATACATCTGCACACCACACTTTTCAGTTTTCTAATTTGCAAAAATGTGGAAAAGCAGGTATGATTTTACTTCCTACTTGTTGTTGCTCTGCCACATAAAATATCAATAAAATACTTTTAAGTTTGTGTCTGTAACATTTGAAAACGAGGAACAGTTCAAGGGTATGAATATTTTTCAATCTACCATATAAGTTCATATATTAATAGCTCAGACTTTTACAGACACGGCAATATCAATTATGTTTAACTTTTTTGTTGATATTCTTTATGAGAGGGGAAGTGTTCCCCCTCAGGGTACTTGACCACTTGGGGGCACACTTTTACAGTATTTTGCAATACTAAGATTACAGACTAATGTGAAATTACAACTCTCCTATTACACCCTGCTTGGCGAGATGTGTTGTGGATATATTATATAATGTATAAATGGGTGTGTCATACAAATGGGGGCATTTAAAAAAAATACAGAATACAGAATCACCACAATACAGAATCACCATAGATAATTTAAAGACAAAGGGCCACATGTATGAAAACTGTTTAGGTCTAAAACTCAGTCTTTTGCCCATAGTAACCTATGAGCAAAAAAGTGAGTTTTAGACCTAAATAGGTTCATACATGTGGCCAACAGTTGTCAAGGGTGATTTAGATATTTGCTATTTTTTCTCTTCTGTCCTCCATAAAGCTGTGAAGCATTTACTATAAAGGTTCTCAGTATTTCTTGTATAGCATGGATATGTTATTGGCACTGGTAAGCTAATACTTTGAGATGCTTTAATGACTGTCTTTTGAATAAATAGCTGAATTTTCTACTTGTCTATTGCTTCCTACTGACATCTTTTTTTTTTGGCCCTGATACTGGATAAAGCAAGATGATTTATTGGTGGAATACTGATAAATAGATGACATAGACGTTGCATTTCTTGACATACTGGCAGTACAATGAAGAAAGATGCCACTGCTGAAATAGCTGACAGATGGTGGGCCGGTAATGAAAGGTATACTTCTGTGTTCAGGAAAGAGGGAGCTCTTAAACATCACCAGGCTCCATGGTAGATGAAATGCTGCATCCTTAAATAAGAACTAGTACAGAAAACTTCTCAGCTTAGTGGATTAGTTTACCAATAACCACAGCTAGCTTTCAATCATAAAGCTGTTCACTTATTCCCCTAGTGATTTGAAGTGTTCGGATTAATTCACAATGACAAAATAGTGCCATTAGAGGTTTGCTGGGTACTTTGCAGCCTGTTATCAATTTTATATGGTTCATATCTTAGCTTGAGCTTTTCGACCTTTATTGTGTGATATTTTCATTTCTGGCCCTCAAATTGTAGAGCAAATTATTAAGTTTGGATTGCACTGGCACTTAAAAGGTCAGAGTCATTATTGATGTCCTGTGCCTGGACCTGCAGATTAACTACGCATGCAGTTTAGATAGTGCCTGTGTTTGAAGAATGAGATCCTATTACCCAGGAATTGGCTTTTATTTTTTATACCTGGCAAAATATAACTTTTTTGTAATCATGCATTGCATGTTATGGTATTAAAACGGTTTCCATTAATTAGACTGTATAATATCTCTCGTTTTTGTTCACATCAAATAGATATATTGGGAGGTATGCCATGTGGTGTTAGTTTTTCTTCTTCATGATATATTTGAAAATAGATGGCATATAGTGGCATATGTCAGGGCTACAAGTTATGTACATAGAGAGATTTTTCTGGCATATGCTCTGGGTGTTCACATCCATGAACACAGTGTTACACTAACAATGATTTTTTTTTTTAATTATTTCATTGCAATATAAAATGCTATATACATTGAGTGTACTTTTTATATTATAATGTTAATGTTGCTTATTCTTCCCTGTTAATAATGTTACTTTGCATTATACATTTCTGACATATAATAGATAACCATATTTCTCTGCCACAAAACTGGGGAAATAGCTTTTTGCTTAGCTACATCACTAATCATTCCAAATCAATAGAGACAATGGCCATTGGCAAAGACTGAGAGATATTCTTTCTGTTTGAAATTCATTTATATAGAAATGGACTAAATAATTGTAAATGTGATTCATATTAAATTTTAGCTTCTTTGGCTTATAAATGCTTATATGTGTCTGTGCTGGTTTATTTTTCCTCAATAAACATAAAGAAAATACATAAAATACATAAAACTGGCTAAACAAAAATCTTGGTAAAATAAGTGGTAATTAAAATAAATAGGCAAGTAAAACTGCTACATTAATAAGAAATAAAATCATATTCCATATATCTTAAGCCATGCAGATGCTCCATTACTGTACTGCAGGGTCACAAACACTTGGAGCCCAATACTTGCAAATTGCTTACATATATACAGTTGGAACCAGAAGTTTACATACAGAAATTTCTCACTATCTGACATGAAATCAGAATAAACCTTACTTGTTTTAGGTCAATTAAGATTAACCAGAATTATTTATCTTTGCCAAATGCAAGAATAAGGAGAGAAATAATTTTTTAAGCATTTATATTACTTTTTGTAAAGTCAAAAGTTTACATACACTAGGATTACTATGCCTTTAAACAATTTGTGACAGCCCATATGATGATGTCATGTCTTTGGAAGCATCTGCTAGGTTTAATGGCAACATTTGTGTTAATTAGAGACACCCCTGTGGATATATTTTATGGCACACCACAAACACACTGCTTCTGTGTGTAACATCATGGGAAAGCCTAAATAAATCAGCCGAGATCTCAGGAAGAGAATTGTGGACTTCCACAAATCTGGATCATCCTTGGGTGCAATTTCCAGATACCTAAAGGTGCCTCGTTCATCTGTACAAACAATTATACGTAACCACAAACAAGATGGGAATGTCCAGCCATCATACCGCTCATGAAGGAGACGGATTCTTTGTCTCAGAGATGAACGTGCTTTGGTGCGACATGTGTATATCAACCCAAGAACAAAAACAAAAGACCTTGTGAAGATGCTGGCAGAAGCTGGTAAGAGTGTGTCATTATCCACAGTGAAACAAGTACTACATCAACATGGGCTGAACGGTGACTCTGCCAGAAAGAAGCCATTGTGCCAAAAGAAACATATAAAAGCCAGATTAATGTTTGCAAATGCACACAGAAACAAAGACCTTTATTTTTGGAGACATGTCCCGTGGTCTGACGAAACTAAAATTTAACTGTTTGGCCTTCATGACCATCGGAGGAAAAAAAAGGAGAAGCTTGGAAGCCTAAGAACACCATCCCAACTGTGAAACACAGAGGTGGCAGCATTATGTTTTGACTTTCTGTAGGAGGGTCTGGTATACTTCCTAGATTGCATCATGAGGAAAGAAGATTATGTGGCAATACTGAAGCAACATCTCAAGCTAGGAAATTAAAGCTTGGGTGGAAATGGGTCTTCCAAATGGACAATGACCCAGAGCATACTTCCAAGCTGATTACAAAGTGGCTTAAGGATAACCAAGTCACTGTTTTGGAGTGGTCATAATAAAGCCCTGATCTCCACCCTATTGAAAATTTATGGACAAAGCTGAAAGGGCAGGTGCAAGCAAAGCGACCTACAACCATGGCTCAGTTACACCAAGAGGAATGGGCCAAAATTCCTACCAACTATTGTGAGAAGCTTGTGGAAGGATATCCAAAACATTTGACCCAAGTCATACAGTTTAAGGGCAATGCTACCAAATACTAATGAAATGTATGTAAACTTTTAATTTTGCAGAAAGTAATAAAAATGGCATTTGGCAAATATAAATAATTTTGGTAATCCCAATGGACTCAAACTGTTGGTACCCTTTTGTTAAAGGAAGAAAAACCCACAATGGTCACTGAAATAACTTTGAACTGACAAAACTAAGAGTGAATTAAAATTAAATAAAAATAAACTAGTGAAAATCACACATTGCTTTTGAATTGTTGTTTAACTTAAGTTTTTTTCAAAAACTAACTAATTAAAATGGCCTGGAAAAAAATTATGGTACCATTAACTTAATATTTTGTTACACAGCCTTTTGAGGAAATCACTGAAAACAAATGATTTATGTAAGGCTATGTTCACACGGTAGTCCCCAGAGTCGATTGCTAAGGTCTTATCAATTGACTTGAGGCCTTAACAACTGGCTTAACAACCGACTGGAGTCCGCGGAGTCGATTGCTAACTCTTATCAACTGACTTGTCTTGAGGCCTTAACAACCGGCTTAACGACTATTAGCGACTTCACAACGCAGTAAATTATGTGTCCCCCAGTGAAGGTAATAGGGTCCCCCAGTAAGTTATACGTCCCCCAGTAGGTGGATATATACTTTATATGTCTCCCGGTAGGTGTGTAGTTTACATGTCCCCCAGCAGGTATATGGGCAGGTTATGGATCCCCCAGCAGGTATATGGGCAGGTTATGGGTCCCCTAGCAGGTATATGGGCAGGTTATGGGTCCCCCAGCAGGTATATGGGCAGGTTATGGGTCCCCCAGCAGGTATATGGGCAGGTTATGGGTCCCCTAGCAGGTATATGGGCAAGTTATGGATTCCCCAGCAGATATATGGGCAGGTTATGGATCCCCCAGCAGGTATATGGGCAGGTTATGGGTCCCCCAGTGGGTATATAGGTAGGTTTAGGTCCCTCAGCACACATGGGTAGGTTATATGTCCCCCAGCAGGTATATAGATAGCTTATAGGCCCCACAGCACGTGTATATATAGGTAGCTTATAGGCCTCACAGCACATATATAGGTAGATTATAGCTCCTCCCTGCACGTATATAAGTAGATAATAGCTCCCCCCTGCACATATAAAAGTAGATAATAGCTCCCTCCTGCACATATAAAAGTAGATAATAGCCCCCCCTGCACATGTAAAAGTAGATAATAGCTCCCCCTGCACATATAAAAGTAGATAATAGCCCCCCTGCACATATAAAAGTAGATAATAGCCCCCTGCACATATAAAAGTAGATAATAGCCCCCCTGCACATATAAAAGTAGATAATAGCTCCCCCCTGCATATTTATAATTAGATTATAGGGCCCCAAAATGAATAGAGACAATTAAAAGTAAGAAACTGACAACACTCACCTGACCTCGCTCCCTGCCGCTGTCGCTGCTCCCGGTCTTTTTCTTCAGTGGCGTGACGTCACCAGGCCGCGCTGCACTCTGATGACGCTCACTCCGGCGCGCACAGCACAGGCGTGCACAGAGCCGCATCCTGCGTGCGGCTCCCTAGTACTCTGCGGAGCTCTCTGCTCCGCCAAAGCATCTAACTGTATGTACATACAGTTAGTCCCGCCACCGCTGTCATCGCCAAGGTCCTAAGCCGATATCTTAGCGACTGGTACCGGCTTAGGACCCTAACGATCGGCGGCAGATAGCGGCGGCGCCGGGGACTATCACACAGTATCCTTCAGGATATATTTCGGGGCATAATTGTGCTGCAATATGCCCCAAAATACAACAGGTAACTACGATAATCATAGGTCTCATAGAGAGCTATAATTATCCTCCGTCTTCCCTGACATGTATTGAGCGCCGGGTGAAAGAAGTAACATGTATGGCCAACGCACACTTCTAAAACACCTGGTGTATTACATCGCATACTGTACGTGCTGCAATACGCTGTGTGAAGATACTCTCAATGAGACTTCTGCATTTGTCCACAGCTATTTTGGCCTACTCCTCATAATCAAACTGCTCCAGCTATCTCAGGTGTGAAGGTGCCTTCTTCAGACAGCAGGTTTCAGCTCATTCAACAGATGTTCATTATGATTTAGGTAAGGGCTCATAGAAAGCCATTTCAGAATAGTCTAATGCTTTGCTCTTAGCCATTTTTGGACGTTTTTATAGTACGTTTTGGGTCATTTTCCTGTTGGAGGACCTGTGACTGAGACCAAGCTTTCTGACACAAGGCAGTACATTTCATAATGCCTTGATATTCTTGAGACTTCATAGTACCCTGTGCAGATTCAAGACACCTTGACTAGATGCAGCAAAGCAGTCCTTAAACATAACCGAACCTCCTCCATGCTTGACAGTAGGTACAATATTCTTTTCATTGTATGCTTTATAGTGGGGCCTGTGTACATAGAGCTGATGTGACTTCCAAAAAGTCTAAATTTTGTCTCATCTGTTCAAAAGACATTTTCCCAGAAGCTTTGTGGCTTGTCACTATGCATTTTGGCAAATATCAGTCTTGCATTTTATGATTTGCTTTCAACAGTGGTTTTTACCTCAGGCATCTTTCATTAAGTTCACTTTGGCAAAGACAGTGTTGATGCTGCGACTTGGCACTGATGTACCTTGACCATAGAGTTCACTGTTAATCTCTTTGAAAGTTGTTCTGGGCTCTTTGGTTACCATTGATATTATCCATCTCTTCAAATTGTCATCAATTTTCCTCTTGCGGCCATGTCCAGGGAGGTTGGCTGAAGTCCATAGACCTTAAACTTCTGAGTAATATGTGCAACTGTAGGAACAGCCTTTACCTTTAACATGTTTGTCTATAATTTTCTTTGTAATCTCCTGAAATAATTCTCTTTTTAGCTTCCTTTCATCCATGTTTAGTGTGGTACATACTATGTACCAATCAGCACAGTGACTTCTTTCCACCCTTTAAATAAGCAGACTAACTGTTTTCAAGTTTTACACATAATTCATGGACATCTATGGTTTGATTTCTTTGCCTGTGTGGATTAGATGGGTTGTTACCGAAATCTGGTGATAGTATCATGTCAATGGCACCTTTAGAATTATATTTACTCAGAAAATTGGTATATATACTGTTTATGTGTATGTATATGTATATATATATATATATATATATATATATATATATATATATATATATATATATATATATATATATATAATTCATAGAGTGAACGCAATAATCGAGATGGTCCCACAGATGCTCACTTGCGTTTGAGTCTAGACAATTAGGAGGCGTGAGTAGTACTTGGAAGTACTTTGGTCATGTTTTTCCAACTAAGGTTGGACATTTCTAGCTGTGTGACATGTAACATTGTCTTACTGGAAGATCCCATCCACCCTAGGGAAGACATGCAGTGTGTATGGATACGACAATGGATTCATACCCAAATTGGTTGAGAGTGCTTTCCATATGAATGAATGGGTCATGCCAAGAAAGCATTCTCCAGACCATAACGCTAGCACCACCAGATTATGTTCTTCTAGCTATGGTTGCGAGGTGTTTGTTCTCTGTTTCTTGCCTGAAATCCAAACGTTTATCTGTTTGATAAAGCAAAAATTGGGATTCACTGAGGAGGTCAACCCTTTGCCAATCAGTAGAGGTCTATTTCCGATACTGCCATGAAAATCATAGTGTTCTCTGCTGATGCAGGTTCATTAGCAAAGGTGCAGTGACCATCCATTTGCTTTGGAGCCCCATATGCAGTAGGGTTTGCTGAACTGTTGTTTTAGACAAATGTCTGGGAGTCCATTGATTTATTTTCTCAGTCATCTGCTTCACTGTAACTTTTTTGCCTACTCTTGCATACCTTCATAGCCAATGTTTACTTCTCACATCAATGGCACATGTTGCTCTGCAGTTTCCACATTGCTTGTTCATCATGGTGCCATTTGTCCACTCATGTTACACTTTCAGCAGAGCAGCGTGCAAACAATTCAAAAACTGGACAGTTTGAGAAAAACTGCCACTCTTGGTCCAAAAGCCATTAATCATCCCTTAGTGCAACCCTGATAAATTGCCACTTCTACCCATAACAGAAAAAAGCGATATGTGTGCAGACAGCCTATCACACACATTATAGGCCCACCAAGCTGGCTCATGACATGTGACTTATTTCATGAGCTAGGCACTTAGGACTTCAAAAAAAGACTTGACTCTGTGTATTTATATATTGTGCACATATATATTTTGCACAATTACTGTAGTACGTTCTCTCTTTTGCAGCTATAACAGCTTTTACTCTTCTGTGAAGGCTTTCCACTAGATTTTAGAGTCTATGGGTTAGGCTTGCAATTGGCATTTCAATTCAGCCTAAAGTGGGTGCAAAGGGATTGGTTCTGTGTGGAACACTCAAATTCCTCCACACCAAAGTCATTTAAACGATAATTTTATGGATCTTGTCTGTGCATAGGGGCACTGCCATGTTAAAAATGGCATTAAGCAAACCGTTGTCTCAATTGTTAAAAATGTCTTTGTTTGCTGTAGAACTAGTTTACCTTCTACTGGAAATCGAGATGCTAGTTGTAAATCCTGAAAGCATTATGCCTCTATAAAATTTTACAGCCGTGCCTAGTAAAACGTGCTCCATCCCTCCAGAGAACACACTTCCACTTCTCCTAAATCCATTGGTGGTGTGTTTTATACTATAGCCAATGCTTGTCACTGTGCCTGATGAGCTAAGGCTTGTGTGCAGCTGCTCAACAAAATTCATAAAATTTATTTCATGCAGCTTCCGACACACAGTTCTTGTACTGATGTCACTTCTAGAGGCAGTTTGGCACTCTTAATAACTAATGCAACATAAAATGATTTTTATGCACCATGCACTTTAACAGTTAGCAGCTCTATTTTTCAAGCTTGCATGTTTTACCACTCTAAGGCTGAGATGGCTCTACTTAGACACATATAAGTTTGACAGTAGAAAAAGCCCAAAGGGTACATCTGGCGTTTTACTATTTCTTTTGTATTTTTATCTCAGTATAAATATATCTTCATCCCAGGCAGGTTTACATTACTTACTGTTGATTTTTCAATCACATCTGCTGGAAGTTTGTTCTAATCACCTACTACTCTTATTAGTAATTCTTATTGTAAATGTATATATTTTGACATTGCTTGTCATCTTCCCCCCAGTTAATTTTAGTTTGTTCTCTCTTGTTTGTGTGTTTAGTTTCTTATTAAAAGACCTTCCTAAACCTTATTAAACCATTAACATAGTTAAAGGTTTCGATCATGTCCTCCTTTTCCCTTCTACCTCCATGCTGTTTCACAGAACCTGCTCTTTATAACCAGCTTCAGGATTACACTTTCCGTTCATGCTGTTGGTGGTTCTATAGCAGAGATTGACATCTCAACTCTGCTATCCCTAGCTAAGCCGGTTACAGTGACATGAGTGCAGGAGGTTTATAAACTGTAGCGCACAAGGCTACAGACCTCTAAAGGGATAAAAGTTGTCAGTAACACAGATAAACAAACTTCTGTGCTGGAGAAGCAGGGAGCGATATCATCGTGGTCGGACAGGGAAATTGGAGAAATGAGAAAAGAGAAAAATGGTCAGTAACCTAGGAGGGCTTCTGTACACAAGCAGCTGATAAAATTTCCTCCATTTCCTAAACAAAGCAAAATCAGAGCAGGTGTTTTTGTAATAGCCTTTATTTACGTTTTCCTACATATTTAAAGCTAATTATTGTAATGAGAAAAGCCATTTAGGTTATTTGAGATTTGTGCTTGAGACCTTCCACCATTTCTGTAGCCCTAAGTACTACACTTGACAGGTAAATCTCACCTACTTCTCTTATGTCACTTAGAAACATAATAAAAAATTGAACCCAGAACAGACTCATTTGATCAATCACCATCTGTAACCAACCTCTATTTAGAATGCTCACCATTAACTTCAGTACTCTATCACTTACCCAACTGTAAATCCACTTAACTACCCAGGTATTAAAGGGCTTGTCTCACTACAAGGATTGCTTTTTATGTTAAAGACCTTGCAAAAACAAGTCACTTTGCAATATATGTCCATTAACAGTGTCCTACCTATTTTCCCAGATATCCCCTCTTGTAAAAGGCTGCAACAGCTCCTCAGGTCGCTATAGCTACAGACCTGTTTGATCTATCCTGATAGGCTACCAGCACTGGTTGCTATAGCTACAGACTTGGTTTCTACTGCAGCCTAGTGGAAGCCAGTAAATATGCCCCTGAATTAAAAATGAAACCATGAAAACGGTACTGAGATAAGATTTATCCATGTAGTGAGACAACCCCTTTAAGTCTATGAGCTCTTTATGTAGAATTATATGATAGTCTTTGCTTAAATTCAAATATCCACAGGGTCTTCAATACAGTTGTGATATTGAGATAAGATTGACATGATATGCTCTCAGTAAATCCATGCTGTTTTGGATCAGTTTTTAGGTGGTCAGTTATCCTCGTCTTCACAACAGTTTGCACTATTTTTGCTACAGATGTCAAGTGAACTGGTCTGTAGGTACTAGATTATTATCTACTATGCTTCTTGTGGATGGGAATGGCATTTGCAATTCTCCAATCATCAGGAACAGCATGCTAGCACAAACTTCAAGAAGTGACGTGTGGCAAAGTGGGCATGCTATGAAAATCGCATGATTAAAGACCCTAAATTCCTCAGTATAATCCAAAATTATACCAATGCTTTTCCTTGAAGAATGGCTTTGTGCTTGATTTTACCCTTTTGCAATAAGTGCCTGAGCTTTTTGATTAGGAGGGGTGTCCAGATACTTTTGTCCACATTGTGTTTATATTTAAAGAGAACCTGTTAGCTCTCCTGACAAATCTGTTTGGCTTAAATACTTGTATTTTTTCATTATCTAATGTTTTGGATCAAGTTTTCTTATAATTTTGTGGTGTGTCATTTCTCTGTTATTCCTCCTGAAAATTTATGTATATACTGAAAATTTGGTAGTAAAACTTCCTTTGTAGGGAAAATAGGCTGTGCACAACGACATCAGTGCTGATGGTGTGAGACTATGCCCATACACCCTTATGGAATAGTAACCGTAAATGTATTTGTACATTTCCTGGAAAACCCCAAAAAATTTCCCCCCAAAATTAAAAAATTAAAAAAAAAAAGGGGGGCAAAAAAAAACCCAAAAACCCCCCCCTTTTTTTAAAAAAATTTTTAAAAAAAAATTTTTTGGGTTTTGGGTTTTCTTTTTTTTAAAAAGGGGTTTTTTTAGGGGGGGTTGCCGTATTTTTTTTTTTTTTTAAAAATTTTTTTTTTTTTCCCCAAATTTTGGATTTTTTTTTAAAAAAATTTCAATTTTTCTTTTTTTTGGGGGGTTTTTTTTGTTTTTTTTTTTTTTTTTAAAAAAAAAACCCCTTTTAAAAATTTCCCCCCCAAAAATTTGGGGGGGAAAAAACCCCAAAAAAAAATTTTAAAATTTTTTAAAATTTTTTTCCTTTTTAAAAAAAAAAGGGGGGAAAAAATTTTTTTTTTGGGGGAAGGGGAAAAAGGGGGTTTTTTTTTTAAAAGGGGTTTTTTTTTAAAAAAATTTAACCTTTTCCAAAAAATTTTTGGTTTTTTTTTTTAAAATTTTTTGGGGGTTTTTTCCCAAAAAAGGGGGTTTTTTTTTTTTTCCAAAAAAAAAGGTTTTTTTTTTTTTTTTTAAAATTTTTTTTTTTTTTAAAAAAAGGGGGGAAAGGGGGGGTTTTTTTAAAAAAAATTTGGGGGGAAAAAATTTTTTTTTTGGGGGTTTTTTTTTTAAAAAAAAAATTGGTTAAAAAATTTTTGGGGGGGGGTTTTTTTTTTTTGGGAAAAAAATTTTTTTGGGGGGGGTTTTTTTTAAAAGGGGTTTTTTTTGGGTTTTTTTTTTTTTTTTTTAAAAAAATTTTTTTTTTTTTTTGAAAAATTTTAAAGGTTTTTAATTTTTTCCCCCAAAAAAGGGGTTTTTTTGGTTTTGGTTTTTTTTTGGGTTTTTAAAATTTTTTTTTGTTTTCTTTTTTTTTTGGGGGGTTTTTTTTAAAATTAAACCTTTTTTTTTGGGGGGAAATTTTTTTTTGGGGTATTTTTTTTTTTTTTTTAAATTTTTTTTGGTGTGTTTGTTGTTTTTTTTTTTTTTTTTTCTATGTTTATATTTTTTTTTTTAAAAAAATTTTTTATTTTAAATGAAAATTTTTTAAAAAAAAATTTTTTAAAAAAAACATTCATAGGAAAAAGAAAAATATAAAAAAAAAAAAATTTTTTTTTTTTTTCCCCCAACTTTCTCCACAAAACCATTTTTTTTTTTTTTTCCCCCCCCCTTTTTTTTTAACTTTTTTTAAAAACCGTGCAGACAATTTTTTTAAATTTTGCAAACCCCCGGGAAAAAACTTCCCAAAAAAAAAAGTCTTTTAGAGGGGGCCCTTTCTTTCAGTCCCTTCCCCTTTTTTCTGGGCCCTTTAATTTTAGTAGGTGATTTTTGTTTTTTAAGCATCCTCAAGCTCCCCTCCTTTTAAAGGGCTAGCAGCAAGAGGCAATCCAAGGGCAAAAAGTTTTGGGGCTTTTTTTAAAAAATTTTAAAATTAAAATTTTTTTTTTTTTTAATCTCAAAAAAATTCAATTTTAAATTTAAAACCCGAAATTAAACAAAAACTTAATAAAATTTTTTGGTGTGTTGTTTTAAAGGGAGAAAATGATATTGATTTAATTGGTGTAAGGGAAATCATTTTTTACCTTTAAACTTGGGTGAAATATTTAGTGAAAAATTGCTTTGGGGTATTTTGTAATATATTGGGTTTGCAAAAAACTAGCAGTTAAAATTTTTTTATAATTTAAACCCAATTTTGAACCACTCTTTCAAATTTTACTTTAAAAAATAGGGGCATTTTTTTTGCTGGGGAAGGTTTGGGAAAAACAAAATAGAAATTTCAAGTTTCTATTTTAGATTTTTTTTTTTTTTTGTAAAAATCCTGGGCCCCTTTGGTTAAATTAAAATTGTTCTTTTTGATTGGGGCTGATTTTTGTGTTCCCCGAGGGTTTGAAAAATGTGCTAAATGTACTTTGAGCTTGACTGAACTCGGTCATTATAGTACGTACATTCTGTCATAGGGATTGGGTTTTACTTTTCGCTCTGCCAGATTTCCAGGGCAAACCCTGAAATGCTCATTTCATCTTTTCAAAATTTAAAAAATTTCATTCATTTTTATTGTAGTGTAATTTTGCCCCTTTAAAATCAAGTTAATATTTTAACTAAGCCCTGAAGTAATATTGTTGGGTTTAACTCTGGTTTTACGTGTTAGAAAGTAATCTAAAAAGTCCCATTGTAACCAAAAAAAGTAAATTTTTAAATAAAATTTCAAAAATAAAAGCGTATGTGACTTCTATATGACCCAAAACCAGAGAGGAACACACTACGTCAAATATTTATAACACCTATACTATATGTAGAAATAGGTTATTCCAAGCATTATCCTTATCACCAGAACAAGCATACTGGTGTTGGATGGTCCCTAGATTTAATCAACAAAACCCTTAGTTTTTTTTTATTTTTATCATAGACATGTTGTATATGAATATACCGTATTAATGTTTGTTTTTTGTATTTTTTTATTGTAAATAAAATTTTTTTTTGTTTATAGAAACACATAACACAAAACATAAGCAAGTGAGGAGTTCACAATTAAAACATTTCCACATTAAAAGTGTGCATCCTTTGGGCTGCAATCGGTTTGATCAAATGGGCTGCAGAATCTAAAGGAAAGGATTCCCAGGTCACGGACTACCAAATTGACCACCGATTAGCATCTGGGATAAGATTTCTTGAAGGGAACCAGCGTGGACACTGCAGCAGCCCTTAGAACCAGCAGGCATGGACATCAAAGCAGGACTGGCATACACACAGGCAAAAACAAAGAACTGTAAATCAGTAAGTATCATATATGGAGTTCAGAAGGACAAGACAAATGCAGAATCCAGGAGCAAGCCAGGTCAAAGACCAAAGGGGTAGGCATAGACACTAGAACAGGACACAGGACCAGTAGGTAAGTGCACTGAAGAGGCACATAGGACCAGCAGGACTAAGCACTGAATCAGCAGGTGTGGACAATATGGACCATATGTGGAATGAACCAAGCAAGATACACACCAAGGAAAACTTGAACCAGCATCCTAAACCAGGAACTAGGTTGATTGAGTCCACGGGATATATAAACTGGAAAAAACAGTGCATGAAAGTAAAGAAAGTTGCTAGTTTATGTAGCTAGTTTATACATGTATATATTATTAGGGCATGCAACACAGGTGTAGAGACACAGATGCGAACCAAGAAAGTTCACCGTTGCCTTGTTAAAAAAAGGGGTAGCAGAAACTATCCAATCCACCAGAATCATGACATCCTGTTAGCAGAGGACAGGTGTGTGACATTGGAGTTGGTGACAGTAAGTCACGCTTGGGGCTCCAACACAGCTACAACCTTGTGCTGCCTAAACAGCTACATCAAAGCATGGACTCCACTAGACCTCTTATAGTGTCTTATGGTACTTGGTTCTAATAAGTTAGCGAGAGATCCTTTATGTCCCACAAATGTTCATTAAACCATTACTAAACAAGTTTTGCAGTGACTCAGGACACCTTGGTCCTTATTTACTATCGTTGTCCAAAAGTTAGACAGCATAAACTTAGATAGGCAGTCTAAAAAGGCACCAGATCCATCAAAGTGTCTCAAGCTGCTTGATAAATAGGTGCAGATTTAGAATTATTTTACTTTTAACCAATTTTTTTGGTTTACTTTCTATGCCAGAATTTTGGTGCATATTTTGCCGCAGCATGTCACACCATAGTCACGCCCAATTTCCCACAAAGGCATGCCCATTTTTTGAGAAACCATGCCCACCGATCGAGCAGTGTGGAGAAACTATCTAAGCCCATAATAGATGCATTTTAAGACACTTTTCTGATGTAACCACAATAGTAAATGGGGACCATTATTCTACTCAAGCGGCCACCATCATTAGGGAATGCCATTGCCATAAAGGTATGTGCTTGGTTTGTTACAATGTTAAGCAGGTAGTACATTTCAAAGGAATCTATAAAAAGGAGATCCAGCCTTTCAGAATAAGATGCAGTAATTTATTAAGCAATATCCACACGGAAGACAGGAAAACAGGATGCCAAGCAGCTGACGTGTATTGGGCGTAATCAATTAAGGGCAGTGTTTAACCGATATGTGTCAGCTGCTTGGTATCCTGTTTTCCTGTCTTCCATGTGGATATTGCTTAATAAATTACTGGATCTTATTCTGAAAGGCTGGATCTCCTTTTCATATATTCTCCGAGATTGGGTGTGCTGGCTGGGTGCACATGTCTTCCATGCCTTCCAGAGCTGAATGCTGGGGAGTGTTTTTCCTACAAATACCAAGACCCAAGTTTTCCCAGCAGACTATTGCCCAGAGTATTATACTGTCTCGGCCAGCTTGCCTTCCTCTTGTACTGCATTCTGGTGCCAGCTTTTCCGGAAATAAGTGATGCATATGTCCCCGAGCAACCATGTTTGGTGTGTGCTAAACACTGTTTAGCGGGAACATCCAACAAGACCTCCTATTACAAAGATTCATTGACCATTTGTCTTGCCGTGATAATGAGGACCTATTCAAAGTTGCTCAGATGAAAGCCCATTTTTCCTGTTTCTGTAACCTCAACTCAAATATGACTTTATTTTCTCCCTTTTTTAATATATCCCACCCCTTGATAGTTTCTGTGGTAACTGAATATTCAGTGTTGTTCACTTTACTGGTTTTAATGTTATGGCTGATTCATGATACATTGATACTCCCATTTTGCGATTGGCTCTCTCAGTCCTACTATATGACATTTCAACAGGTAAAATGCTGCTGCTCCACATTGTAATCAGTGGTTGTGGAAGTGAAGAGTTCTGTTTGATTAATGTCAAATATAAGTAGTAGATAAGCTTTCAGGTTTCCCAAAACTCAAAAAAGCCTTTTAAAAAGGAAGCACCTAACATTTTACACTAAGTATACCACTGCATGCACAATTTGATCCTTGTCAAATTCACTTAGATCCCCGTTGCCCACTCCCATTTATTTTGCTTCTAATATATCAACTTCTAGACTGTTCACTTGTTCTCTTACATATTCAACCCCTTAACGGATGCCATTGTAACAGGAGAATCACTATTATTCACTTCATCTGTCATTTATAATTTTATTGCTAAATAGAGTGTACAAATGATCTGCCACTCGGGAGAGCTTTAACAAGCATATAACTGAAGCTAACTATATTAACAGGAGAAAAGCCATCCAAACTTCCTGAAATTGATGGGACTGGCCAACAGATTTACTGTATTGTGAATTACTGTGGGTGCCCCCAATAGTAGATTAAAAATGCCAAAATTATTATAATTTTTCTAGTTTCTTGTTAGCCTGGCAGTATCTCATACTTGCCAAATCTCCCAGATTGCCTGAGAGACTCCCGTAAAATAGAGAGTCTTCTTGGAGAGGGTTTGCATATTCTAGTTCCATAATGGACAAAGAAAAAAAACATGGATGAAAAATGTTTAAATAGAGCCAATGTTTTGCATATAAACAATTGCATTTTTATGTCATCATATTCTGACAGGACTACCTTTATTATGTTTCTACATATGTAGCTGATTAAGAGCTTGTTTTTTGAGGATGAGTTGACGTTTTTATTGGTATCGTTATGGGTTTCGTATGATGCTTTGATCGCTTTTTATCAAGGTTTTTGTGAGGCGTTTTGAACAAAATACAGCAAAATGGTAATATTTTTTATTTTTATTTTACAGTGGTCACAGTTTGGTATAAATGACAAGCTAGCTTTAGTCAGCAGGTCGATACAATTACAGCGATACCCAGTTTTTATGTTTTACTGCTTTTACATAAAAACACTTTTATACAAAAAGGAAAACACGTTTTTACATTGCCATAGTCTGAGCGCCAGAACTTTTTAAATTTTCTGTGTATGGAGATGTGTAGGGGCGTGTTTTTTGCGGGATAAGTAAACACTTTTATTGGTATTAGTTTTGAGAGGACAATACTAATACTGTAACAGGAAAGAAAATACTGAAATCCTAGGAGTGTTTTTTACTACCATGTAGTATACGTGACAAGTTAGTTTTACTCTGTAGGTTAATATGATTATGGTGGTACTAAATTTATTTCGTTTTTCTTTATGTTGAAGCGCTTTAAAAAAAAAAAAGTGTTTTTATTATGTAAAGCTATATCTATGCATCGCTAACTTTTGATAGCCATAACTCTTTTATTTTTCCATACACAGAGCTTTGTAATGACTTTTTTTTTGTGGGATGAATTGACATTTTCATTGGTACCAGTTTGGCATTTATATGACTTTTTTGATAGCTTTTATTCCATTTTATGTGCTGAAGGATGAAGGAAAATCATAATTGTGTGACTGTTTTTTTTTTTTATAGTGTTCACTGTGCGAGTCAAATAACATGACAGATTTATAGGGAAGGTGGTTACGCATGTGGCGTTACTAAATATGCGTACTTTACTTATTTTTTAGCTTAATGGGGGTGATTGGCATTTGCAAAGGGGAAAAGGGCAGTGTACGCCTTTTTATTTTATTTTTTACGTTTGTGTTTCAGTTTTTTTTTTGCTGTCTTTGCACTTTTCCACTTTTCTTTTTACTTGTCCCCATAGGGGACTTGTAACAGTGATCTTCAGATCACTGTTAGGGCATGTTCACTCGGCGTGTTCTGTCCGTGTGTACATATGTTATTAGATGCGTGTGTGGATCAGTCTTTCGGACCCAAACACATATCTAGCAAATAGCAGTGTGTTTTACATTGTTTGCAATGTAAAACACGCATTGACGTTCAGATGAGTGATTGCCCATGCGTTTTTTTTTGCGTCTTTCAAATGCGTCTTTTGGATCCATTCAAAGAATTGACATGTCAAACTGTCAATCTGAAAGATGCAGCAGGCACCCTATTTAAAACTATAGGGTGTGATCCTGCTGCAGCCAAAACTTATCCAAACACACACCTGCGTGTTGGATGTGTGTTGGATGCATTTTGGACCTGACAAAATGGATCCAAAATCGGATCCAAAAACATATCCTTACAATGGAGAACAGTACACAGCATTGCTACTGTTAAGCACTATGGCACCCTGGCCACTGTCGTTCACTATGCCTGGCCATGCCGGGTCACCCTAGGGGTATGTTCACACGGGCAAATTTCAGCGCGCAGTTTGCATCGTATTTGCGCTCTAACACGAGCGAGATGTGCACTGAAATTACGGCAATCCATAGTTCTCATAGAGAACTATGGATTACTTCTCCTCTCCCCGCTCATACAATTCGATCATTTTGTACGCGCGGGTAGATAAGTGAAATGTCAATTGCTCGCCGCGAGTAATGACTGTCAATGGGGCTGGCGGGCTGCCGCCCCCCCTCCCGCGGTGCATATGAGCGCAACTCCCAAATCGCCCAGTGTAATTGCGGCCGTACTTTACACGCCGCAATTACGACGTGTGAACATAGCCTAAGGCTGACACCAAGCCCCAGCACTTGTAACCTAGAGGTGTCTGTCAAACATCTCTCTTACTAACACTGGAAATAAATAATAAAACAAAAACTGACACAACACAAAGACCAGTTTATTTAAATAAGCTATCTCCGACACCACCCTCCTTGCCATTTATTAAAAAAAGAAAAAATGCTGGCCAAGTAGTTCAGTAAATCCATTATACCCCAAAATGGAGAAATCTGTTGAAATAACAGAAACATTTAAAAAGAGACGTACTGTCCATCCCTTGCCCCCCTAGTGTATGCAAAATGCCGGGACGACTTCTGGGTGCGGGGGAAAGGGTTGGGGCCCAGACTATATGTTTTGAGGGGTAAGGCCCAAAGCCATATCACAATCTCCAGGGGCAATCCCTGTTCCCCCCCACCCCCAGAAGGGATGGGGTTAAAGCATGATGAACCCATTTCCCCCTGCCCTGGGAATTTGTAGAGGTTGGAAAAGTAAAGAGGTGCTGGAAAAGTAGGTTCGTAGATATTTGTGTCCAAATTGCAGGAGAGTTTTGGGCCGGCCTGGAGAAGTGCAGGGGTGTCGATGGAGGGAGAAAAAAGGGAAGGTGAGCGGCCATCAGAAAAAACATCACTGTAGTCACTAAATGTAACTGAACTTAATCACTTTATAGTGCAGAGCTCCGTTACAACGGGTTTGTACCACTATTTTGTTTGTAGGGGGGGTAATATACAGTTGCTGAGCCTGTATTCCTGGTAACTCCCATATAGGTCACGGGGAAAAGGTAAAAGAGGTGCTGGAAAAAATGAGGGATTCGTAGATAATTGTGACCAAATCTGCAGGAATGAGTCTTGGGGGGCCCTGGAAAAGTCGCTGGCGTGTCGACCGGGTGGAAAAAAAAAAGGGAAAGGGTGAGGGCTCTCAAGAAAACTACCTGTGGCCCCAAAAATGTATAAACTGTAATATTTATATATGTGCAGAGCTCCTGTGTAAAGGGTGTCCCACATATTGTCATTGTATGGGGGTAATATACAGTCGCAGAGCTGTTTTCACTTAATACCACAAATTGGTCACGTTGGTGGAATTACATCTGCAGGGTCTGTGTAAAAATAGTATGTTCTACTATATGGTCCTGTATGTAGGTCTATACAACTCAAAGCCGTGACATGGTGTACCAGGTAAGGTGGTATTTACAGTCTCCAAAACCTGTATACACTGGTATCATCCTTATAGTCGGATGGTGGAATTTTAAACACTTACGGGGCCCGCAAAAACTGGTTCTACCACTATATGTTCACTGTTTGGGGGGGTAAATACAGTTTGCAGGGGCCTGCT
The DNA here is from genome assembly GCA_025379985.1 of Phyllomedusa bahiana. Taxonomy (NCBI): domain Eukaryota; kingdom Metazoa; phylum Chordata; class Amphibia; order Anura; family Hylidae; genus Phyllomedusa; species Phyllomedusa bahiana. Next base: position 113,358 of record JAODAL010008507.1, read on the forward strand.
TAAATTGGCATTTTCCCTTTTGGGTTTTTTTTTGGGAGGTAATAAGTCTGCAGAGCCTGTGACACGGTATTACCACGAAACATCACGTAGGCGAAAAGGGTGCGGTTTATTCAAAAAGGGGGCAATCATTACGGGAAAAACCCAAAAAAGATTATTCTGTCTTCAAACATGAAAAAACTTTGAGATTTTTTTGGGTTGTTTTTTATATTTTTTTCTCTTGGATAAAAGGGGGGGTGGACCCCCGTGAGGGCCTGAATGTGGTCTATTGAGAGGTAAAATATAGTTGGGCTGCCCCCCATTTTTAGTTTACTTTAAATCGTGGGCAGCTTAAAAATCTTTTTACAAAATAGTGAACCAGAATCCAAAGTTTTTTGCGGTATTATTCGTCAGTGGAGTATTTTGAGTCGCTATGTATTATTGATATGTGGTGCTATTATTCAGTCACTATGTAGTGGTGACGTGGTCATGGTGTGGCGGTATTTTTCAGTCACTATGTGGTAGTAATTTTTAGTCACTATGTGGTTATAATATATAGTAGTATTATTCCTTCAGTATGGGATAATGATATGTGGTGGTATTATTTTTCCATTATGTGGTGATGATATGTGGAGGTATTATATGTGATGATGATGTGGTGGTATTTGGTCTTAGTGGAATTATTGGTGATATTGACCTTGGGATTCTTGTTTTATGTGTGATTTTTAGTAAAATGTATGACCATATTTATGGTTTTATACTCGGTACTTTTTGTTTTAGCTTTTTATATATTTTTTTTTTTTTAAAATTTTTTTATGGGGAGGGGGGGAAAAAATCTTTTTGGGCCTTTTATGTTTGCACTGGTGTCCTCTGCAAATTTGGAGAGGAGACTCAGAACCCCGAACCCCATCTTATTACAGATTAAGTGTTTTTCACATTGGTTTTTAAAGTTGAGCGAGTCGGACCCCGGCACCCCCCTTAATACTGAATGCTGGTGTCAGTGGCGGAGGGGTGGGAAGAGGACAATGCTTTTGTCAGTTTGGAAGGGGTGAGAATGAGACAATTTTGGTGTCAGTAGGAGAGGGGTGGAAAGGGGAGGGGTTTGGATAATTCCAATGCCAGTTGGGATGGGGGTAAGGATGAGACAAGGCTGGTGTTAGTAGGGGAGGGTGGGGGGACAAAGGGTGTCGTGGGGAGGGGTAAAAAAGGGGACAATTCTGGGTTCGTGGGAGGGGAAAAAAAGGGAACAATGCTAGTCTCGAAAAAAGGGGGTGGGAAGAGGACAAGCAAGCGTTAGAGGGGGGAAAGGGTTTTGGGAAAGGGGGATAATGCCCCCCCAGTGAGGTTGGAGTGGGGGGGACAATGCTGCTGCAAGTGATGCTGCACTGTGGTGTTTGAAACTACTATAAAGACATTTTGAGATGCATTGCGGTATGCGGCACTATTAAATTAGTATTTTGTGGTGCACTGTGATGTTTAGCTTTATCTTAACAATAGAAACCCCGTTGTGCATTAAAATCTGCAGGTGGTCCAGAATCAATTCCACTGGTGGGTCCTAGGTATCCCAATCCAACACTACTATTATATGCTCTGTACAGTTATATTTGGCTGACACTACTGGAAGTAATCTTCTTACAGTGTTATTTCATGGTGTATAGTAGTATTTTTTGCTGGTGAGTCCTTGGCATCACCATCAATTGGATGGTGAGGTCCAAAGGAAAAAAAGAGTTTTAAAAAACCATCGTACAAAAATGTGGCAGATTCCTAATGTAGGAATTAGTATTTTAATTTACCTCTTTGGTGCTGATTTAGTGTGACATAGCTTTAATGTGAATTTGTATTGGTGTGTGAAGACAGATAACACGTTCCCTGCGGCAACCAGATATGTATAGCAAAGTAAGTATAGTTAAATATTTCATACGGCATCAAGAATACCAGCAATCATGGCAGATAAATTAACAGAAGTATCTGTGAAGATTAGTGATGAGCGATTTTTATCGACAAAGTTGAAATCGGCAAGGTTTTTATGGTGATCGAAATTTCCAGAAAACATGCGTAAAATTTAAAGGGTTAAAAAAAAGTGCATCAACTATTTGATCGCCCTTTTTTTGGCGCTTCCTGGGTTTTTTTGGGGCCCCCAAAAGTAATTTCAGAATGGCAGGGTGGGGATTTTGTGTGCGACGTCATGACTGGGGTGTGTATGGGTTTCGATTGGGGTGGAAAAAACACATGAACCCCGTTTTACATAGAACAACCCTTCCTGTTTCAGCCTCAGTGTCTCTCAGAGTCTCTAGGGATAGGACCTCGGCCTTTCCTGGCCAAACAGCTCCAAGGGGGGAAATTAGTCCCATTTTTGCACAGAGAAACCCTAAATATTTGCTGTGATCCTTCCAATTTAGTTAAAAAGAGATTTGAAAAATTTTTTGTAGTCCCGCTAGAAATTTTTAAAAACAGCATCTACCGCTGTAAATTTACGACGGTGGGGGGGGGGGGGGGGGGGGGGCCCGCGGGGCGAACACGGAAAAAGGGTTTATCTATTAAAAAAACATTTGGGTAAGTTTTAAACCCAAAACTTTGTGTAGCATGGAGTGGAAATCTTTTTTATAAAAAGTTTTTTTATTGAAATATTTTCCCGGATATTGGGCAGGCCCGGAAATTATATTGGATTTAAAAATCATTTTTAGTAAAATGCCCGGTCTCTTTGTTAGCTCAAAAACCCACTTTTAAATTTTCAATATAACTTTCCCAAAAGGTGTTCAATTTTAAACCCCCTTACAAACCCGGGACGTTGATATATCCACCTTGCACTTAAATTACAATCCAGCAATCTTTTAAACACAAAAGGGTTTTTTTGGCCAAAAATTTCCGGTTTTAACGTACGAAAAAATCACAGTTACGTGTTTTTTTTTACTTTTTTCACACCCCCGCACTGTTCATTGATGCAGCATCTTCGTAAAAATTTAAAACAGCAATTTTTAAAATTTTACCAAAAGGTTTAAAAGAAAAAGGGCAAAAAAAAAAACCCTTTATTTTAAATCAAAAATAACAATTACGGGGGTTTTTTTTTACTTTTTCACACCCAGCACTGTTTTATTGACGCAGCAAACTACTTTAAAACTTAAAACAAGGGAATTCTATATTCACCACAGGGTTGGGTTTTTAAAAGGGGCAAAAAAATAACCCTTTTTTATATCAAAACAAAACAGTTACGTGTTTTTTTTACTTTTTCGCACCCAGCACTGGGGCAATTTACGCAGCATCTAACAAAAACTTTTCCCAGCAATTCTATATTTTACCACAGGGAAATTTAAAAAGGGGCAAAAAAAAAACCGGTTTATTATATCAAAAAAAAACAGAAAAGTGTTTTTTTACTTTTGCGCAACCCAAACAAATGGGTTTATTGACCAGCATCTACATAAAACCCTTTAAAAAAGCAATTCTAATTTTACCACAGGTAATTGAAAGGTGCAAAAAAAAAAGTTTTTTATATCAAAACATAACAGTTAGTGTTTTTTTACTTTTTCACACCCAGCACTGTTCATTGACGCCCGCAGCTATTAAAAACTTAAAACAGCAATTCTATATTCACCCCAAAATAATTTTAAAAAGGGGCCCAAAAAAAAACCGTTTATTATATCAAAACATAACGTTTTCGTGTTTTTTTTACTTTTTTCACACCCCAGCACTGTTTTTTTTTTGAGCAGCATCTACGTAAATCTTAAAAGAAACAAATTTTTTATATTCACCCCCAGGGGAAATTTAAAAGGGGCA